>BLQM01000216.1:48731-76728 GCA_012489335.1 Triparma laevis f. inornata
AGGGGGTGAGGGGGGTAGGGGTTAGGGAGTGATTAAGAAATCTCAAATTTAAAAGTTCTTTGTAAATGAAAATGATGATGTTTTTGTCTATTAGGAAATTATGCATGCACAGCCTGTTAGGGCTCCTTTGCCGTTATTATATTTATTGCTATTCGATGATGATGATGATGATGATAATGATGATTGTATATCTATTGACATGTTACTATTACTATTCAGGCCAGACTTATCTATTTCCTTATCTATTCCCCTTGAAACGATGTTTTTCGGTGATTCTTGCTTCGCATTTTTGAAGATCATACTTAACTCTTTAACGGTTATCACGGGATTTAAGTGGTGGAGGTTATCGTGGGAAGATGAGGAAGTTTGGGGAGGAGGGTCGTAACGAGGGGAACATCCCCAGTCGTATCGTAGCTCAGCTGCTCCCGCTACCCATAGTCCTGATACAGAACTAGCGAGCACCTCCGAGCAGGATGATGGAGGGGGAGGAGAGGGGGATTGCGTAGAGGGGAGAGGGGAGAGATTCTTGAGGTGGGAGGTGATTGGGCAGGTTAAGAGGGTCTTTACTTGTTCGGCTTTGGGGCGGGAGGCGCTTTGTAATTGGGTTGTCATGGTGATGGAGTGCTGCAGGAAAGAAACAGTTAAAGTTACCAAAATTCCAAGAGAAGTTAATCTAGGAGGGAATAGGGGGAGATGGGGGGTTGGAGGGGAGTGAATAGATTATATAAGTGGATAGGGGGGACTAATTGGGGTATAACGACGTAAATGAATGAAATTTTGGGCTGTGAAGGAAGTGGGTGTTTTGCTGGAGATCATTGGAAGATAATTCTTTTAATAATTGGGAACGTTCTGGATTCCGTTGGAGATCGCACACGATTATATATAATAAAGGCTCTGCTGTGTATATATAAATTTCTAGCTCGGGAAACGTGGTTTTGTATAATTTCAAGGGCCGCCAACATATTTTTTGGAGGCTTCATGCCTCTTGAGGATAAGTTTGATAGTTTGAAGGTTGCCCCCATCGGCGTTGCGCAGAAGCCCAAGCGTCCCCGCAAACGTGGTGTGATATTCAACGTCCCCAACGACGACTCCGTGCCAGAAAATAACGCTCTACCATGCTTCCCCGGATGCCATTTCAAGATCGGCCAGGCGGTATGTTTCGACGCCCCCAGACCGTTCGGGCTGCCCTCTGCCGACGCCGTCTTTTGCTCGGCGCTGCCTCCGGCGCCCATCGGCTCCGCAGCAACCGTTGTGCTCTGTCGGATCAGGATACATCATATGACCGGCGCCCAGTTGCTCTCCTCGGCGAAGCGCGTGCTGCCTGGCGGAGTGCTGTCCGGCACGCCCTCCGAGGCCCAACCCGAGCTAGCTCACGAGATTTTCTCGCCTGAGATGGGCCGTTACTCAGGCCGACATTCGACGACATTGACGGCTTCCATGCTGCCCTCGACCCGACCGGCGGTGCCTAGCTCGTTCAATGCAAAAGGTTTTTCGCCTCGCGCTGCGCCTTGCTCGACTCTGACTCGCTCTCGTCGCTGTCACTCGCGGCGTCCTCTCGGCTTATGTTGACGCAGTTTGTGGTCACTGGTAAAGTTCAGCTACAGAAGAACTTCACCATGTGCGTGGAGCAGGACGGTAACAGGAAGGACACGGTCATCGACGGAAAGGCTGTTAGGGGGGCGGACGAGGGCCGCGGCCTGTCGATGTCCCCGGTCGGCCTTATCCGCAACTTTGTGCTGGAGCACTTCGACACTGACGAGGACCAGCGCAAGGTGTACGCCGAGAGGTGGCTGCCCCTGGAGAGAGCATGCGTTAAGGCGGGGCCCGAAGAAGGTGAAAAAGGGGAGATGACTACTACTGTTGCGGGTAAGTGCGAACGGTTTTTCGCGCAGGCTCTCGATGTGTCGACGAGGGAGGTTCTTTGTTAGGTCCTTCTCCAAGAGTTCATTAAGTGGTGGGATGGCGAGGGGGGGGCAGGAGGGGGGGGAGAGAGGGCATGATCAAGATCAGGCAGTCGCAGTGTCAAAGCTGACGCGTTTCGCCGACGCAGTGACCGAAGCAATTCAAATGCACAAATGTATCAAGCAACCAAAAATCAAATGAAATAAACCGGTTTGAATACTAAATTATGCAAGAGGTTTCTTTTACGAATTTTGTTTTGAGCGGAGGTGGGCGACGACTTCGGAAGTTGCATCGTCGCCGTTGTATTCGTCGTTTATGCCGATGCTGGAGGAGACTAGCTTGGAGCATTTGAAGAAGATCCAGGGACCAAGCGTTTGAAGCGAGTCCGGGATCGTCATCGATTTTAGTTCTTAGCAACCTACGAAAGCGTATTGACCTAATTCTTTAAGATTTGTGTGGCGGAGATCGACATTGTCTAGATTGGAGCATTGTTTGAAAGCCGAGTTACCAATTGATTTTAACATCGTCGGGAAAGTACCATCGCGCGATACGGTAGTCAAACCAGCATAGCCAAGCTAGCGAAGGCAGCATCACCGATGCTCTCAACACCCTCCAGGATTTCAACAACGACGAGATTGACGGCCATGTGGCAGGCGTACTTTCCGATCTTCGTAATATTTAGAAGGAAGATCACCCTCGTTACGAGCGCACACCTATCCCATCGAGGATCATTCCCCTTCCAATTTATATCATTCCCTCCATGAACCATCAACTCTCCGCTCCTCACTCCCTCGTCCATCACCTCCTCCGCCGCGGCGTTCCACACCTACGTCGCCAACCTCAAAGCCACCAACGTATCCACGTGAACGAAATCAACGAAGTGTCTCCTGAACTCAGGTGTGTACATGAACTGATCAGTTGTCGCCGTGACAGTGGAATTCACCATCGAAATCGGCAAATTCTCTTCAGGTTGGATCTCGAGAATTCCCTCCTCATTTCGTTCTCCTCGTCTCCCGCTCCCCTCTACTCACTCATTTCTCGTCTCTCTTTGCCCTTATTAGACTCGTAGGATGTAGATATGGACATCGTGGTGCGTAGGATTCGAGAAATTGACTGCTAAACTTTCTCAGATTTTCTTCCCTCAAATTCAATTTCGTCGATTCTACCGTCCCACACACCAACCAGAAGTCTGTTGCCCTTTCTACGAACACTCCTAGTATATCTTTCCCCCCTCAACCCCCCATAACACACACCGAGTCCCCCCAAAATGAAAACTAGTCAATCCCCGTCCAAAACCTCGGCTTCGGCTACACACTCGACAAAATTCTTGAGGAGACCCGTCATGGCACGTTTGCTCCTCTGCCTGCTACTGATATCGATGGGAATATTGTGCTTCGCGGACGACACGAACCTGAACTTGTTGTGCGAAACGCACCCAAAATTGTGCGGAAAGCGCCTGAATTCTTGCAAAACGCCGACTGGCCAGCTCGCCGGGCGGGTCGCCGTGATCACCGGCGCGTCGCGCGGCGTCGGGGCTGAGATCGCGCGTATCTTTGCGCGGGAGGGAGCGCTGGTGGTGGTGAACTATTACCAGTCCAAGGAAAAGGGGGAGGCGGTGGCGGCCGAGATCAACGCAGCCTACTGCGGTCGCGCAGTCGCCATCTACGGCGACGTGCGCGTCAAGGAGGACATGACGGCTCTGGTGGTGCGGGCGGAGCTGCACTTCGGCGCAAAGGTGAACGTCCTGGTCAACAACGCACTGGCCACCTACCAATTCAACCCGTCGAGCCCGAGCGCGAGCGTCAAGACGGTCACGTGGGAGAACGTCGATCAGCAGATGCGGGGCGCGGTCGCGGGCGCGCTCCACGCGGTGCAGAGCTGTTTGCCGTCGTTCGAGGCCGCGAACTTCGGCAAGATCATCAACATCGGTACTAACCTTGTCTACAACCCCGTCGTGACCTACTACGACTACAGCGCGGCCAAGGCAGCGCTCGTGAGCTTGACGCGGAACTTGGCGGCCGAGCTCGGGCCGCTCGGCGTCCGAGCGAATCTCGTCGCCGGAGGCCTCCTCGAGCGGACCGACGCCTCCGCGCTGACGACGGACGAAGTCTTTGGGTGAGTGCTGAGCGGAGCGAGGCCGAGCGAAGCGGGATGTGTAGGCAAAGCTTTGTTTACACGAGGTGCATTACATTTCTAACGCAACCCATACACAGCTACGTCGCCCAGTCGACGCCCCTCCGCAAGACGACGACGGTAAATGACTTTGCCGAGGCCTGCGTCTTCTTCGCCGCCGATGCGTCCAACGCCGTGACGGGCCAAAGTCTCTCGGTCGACGGCGGCTTGACCATGCCGTGACCTAGAGAGAAGCGAGCCGGAGGCCCATGAGTAAGCAATGGTCAATGTATTATAAAGCAAAGGAAGTATTTAATTTTAAACGACACACACGAAACAATGCACCCACAAATCATACGAACTTTGTACTTCAAAATCAACAAATTGTTTTTACCGTCTATCTGTCTCACTTCACTTTTTCCCCCACCTTCTTACTCCTTGTCGGCCCTCAACACTTTCAAGATCATGGCCTCGTAATCAACCCAAGTTTTGGTCTTGCAGTCCTTCACCTTGCTGTTGTCGTCCCAAACCCTGAGGTCAACGCTGAGCTTGGCGCCGTTCATGGTCAAGAAGTCCTCGGCTTCTTTCTTGGTGAAGGGGCCGCCCTGAAGTTCAAGGCTGGCCTTCGAAACGGGGGTGAGGTGCCGCGACGAGCGTAGCGAGTCGCATTAAGATTGTTTTCGATGAGTTAGAATTGTGCAGTGATGAAAACGGCGTTTCACGTCGACACTGAAACTAGCAGCGTAGCTTAATTACGACAAGGAATATCGTATTCCCAGCTCGTCGCTTCGCTCCTCGCGGCTTCGCACTTCCCAGTACTTAGTGCCGTCTTCTCCATTGTAATCGCTAGTCAGGAAGCGCTTTCTGGAGACGTGCATCTCCACGGCCTTGACGATGAGCTCGGGAAAGCCCAACCTCTGCGACGAGTGTAGCGACGAGCATTGACGTGTTAGAATTAAGTGACATGGACAACGCGCTCTCTACTCTACTCGTAGCTTCGCCTCACTCCTCGTGGAGCCTCATTGACGACCGCAATTGTCGTATTCCCAGCTCGTCGCTTCGCTCCTCGCTGCGCCTCACCTTCAAGTACTCGGCTCCGACGAACTCGTGGGCGTGGTCGGTCTTCAAGAAGACCTGACCGTCGGCGTGGTCGTTCTGGAGCAGATGTCCGATGTCGTGGAGCAAGGCGGCGACGATCTGAATTAAGTGACGAGGAGTACGAGTGTGAGAGTTTGAATTGTTTGCGTTGCGCTTTATAATCCTCCCAAGTTCTCACCTCCTCCTCGCTCCTTCCGGCCTGCTCGGCCTGCTGCGCGGACTGAAGGGAGTGTTCGAGCTGCGTGATGACGGCCTTTTTGTACTGCGTCTGGCCAAGTTCCCCAGTGTATATTTCTCTGAGGTCTTCCACAGCTTGCTCGGGCGACATGGTCGCGCTGCCTGCGACGAGCGAAGCGAGTCGCACAAAGATTGGTGTTAACGAGTTAGAATTGGGTGGCGTAGGAGGAGGCTTATGAGTTTAGACTAAAGTTACGAACGCAGCCGGAGCACGAGCGCTATTATCATATTCGTACATCCAGCGGTGGGCATGCTGACACCGGCGACATCGCCCTGCCAGTGTTTGATGTGCGAAATCCTGTTGCCGTCAGTCTCCATCCTCTTCATCTTCTGCTCGTAGTAGACGGAACGCAGGTCGCCGAGCTTGGCGTCGTTGTAAGTCAAGCACAGCAATTTGCGCGGCATTTTGCTGTTTTTCGGCGAAGACTTGTGCGGGATGTATGAATCGAAGAGAGCAATGTCGCCGGGCTCAAGCTGCGAGGAGCGAAGCGACGAGCATTGATGTGTTAAAATTAAGTGACATAGACAACGCGTTCTCTACTTTACTCGTCGCTTCGCTCCTCGTGACTTCCTACCTCGCATGCTTCCCACTCAAAGTCGGCGCATCCTTTAGGGTCAAGAATGCCGTCTTCGGTGGTGAGCGGGGAGAGATCCGTCGTGGGGGTGTAATGTTTGTGGAACCACAAGCAACCGTTTTCTTTCGTTGAAGGGTCAACCGCAACCAAGCAAGTCACGTGAATAGAGGCCTCGGGGTAGGCCGCAGCGTCTTGGTGAGCAGCGTAGCCTGCAGTGTTGGGCAGCTTGTAGTTCACCTTCTCCTTGTACGCTGGTACTTCTCCAAAGGGGCGACCTCACCGAGAACGGAAGGAATGTCCTGCGACAGTATCTGCGAGCGAAGCGAGCCGAGGAGCGAATCGACAAGTTAGTATAAAGTGTTTCGTATCTCTCTTCGTAGCTTCTCACCTTCCTGAAGCCCTCTTCCCCAGAGTGGGCAAAGTACTCTGTGCGGGTCGGAACCTTTTCCCCGTTGGAGTCCATTTCGTAATGTTACAAGGCGTTGATGTCGCCCTGGCACTGCTTGATGAAGGTGGGCAACTTATTTATGAGGGAAGGAGAGGCGCAGCACGGGATTTTCACCCAGCCCTTCTCTTCAAATTGTTTTTTTAGGCCGTCAACCTGTTTGGGCGCGAGAGAGATAGACAGGTCTTTGAGGGGGGTGGGGGGGGAGGGGAGGCAAGCGAGCTTGTAAGGAGGAGGCTGGGGGTGAAGAGGGTGAGAAGTTTCATTTTTAGGTGTGGATATCGATCGGTTGTTATTCGAATCTTTGATTCGGGACACCGAGCGAAAGGATCTCAAAAACGCTCGAGTAACATATAAATCGCTGAGAAGTATTGTAAGAAAGGACCGCAGGGGTTTGACGGGAGGGGGTTTGGGGGGGCGCCTTTTGCAGTAGGGGTGGGGGTGGAACCAAATAAAACACTGCGTTCGGCCAAGACATAAGCTGTGCCAGAATCTGCTCTGGCGCTCGTCGGGCAATCTTAACTGTTGCATTGACGCCTTCATATCTAACAAATTTTTGAACGCATTCACAGGAGCGATTGTCTGATAGTGATGACGATTGCTAACATTGCGCTGCTGCTGCTGGCCCTGCTCGCCGTGGCGCGAGGGCAGCAAGAAGTGGGGCGCGGCCGCCGCAAGAATTTTGAGGTCATGGTCCCCATGTCCGACGGAGTAGAGCTTCACACGAAGATTTACTTCCCTCGGGACTCCACCTCGAAGACGAACGACGGCAAGTTCCCCTGTGTCCTTGATCGTTCGCCGTACGGCTACGGCGACATGGAGGAGTTCATGAACATATTTTTGCCTTTTGGGTGAGACAGCGAGCGAAGCGAGGGTGTTTAGGCAAAGATTTACTTACACGATGCACATTACAATTCTAACGCAACCCACACATAGCTTCGTGTCGATCGGACAGGACATGCGCGGGACGGAGAAGAGCGATGGGAACTGGAACATGTTTCTTGACGAGGCTGGCGATTCGTTGGACATGGGAAACTGGATCGTGCAGCAGGACTGGAGCAACGGAGAGGTGTACACATTTGGCATGAGCGCTGATGGCATGGGTTCGATCCAGACCATCGAGAACGCTCCCTCGTGGCTCAAGGGGCAGTACGTCGGCTGGGCTCCCTCCCGCATCTACAACGTGCTGTTCCCTCACGGCGCCTACAAGCAAAAGACCACCGAGGACTGGGTGACGGATTTGGACATGGCCAACGAGAGCTGGCTCCCTTCGCTTTTGCAGACCATCCACGAGAACGAGAACCACTCTGACGAGTTCTGGGGTCAAGTCGAGATGAGCGATGAGAAGGTGAGAAGCTGTGAGGAGCGAGGCGACGAGCTGGGAATGCGTTGATTCCATACGTTATTCGACAGCGCTGGTAGCTCAAGTCTAGATACCGACGCCACTGTTACTGCAACGTAATTCTAACTCGTTTTACACTTATCTTCACGCAACTCGCTACGCTTGTCGCAGCTGGCGAACGTGGACTTCCCCAACGCCATCTGGGCCGGCTGGTACGACATCTTCCAGGCCGAGACGCTGGCCCTGTTTGACGGCTACAACGAGAAGAGGAGGGAAACCAAGCTGGTGGTGGATCCCGTCGGGCACTGTCTGGAGGCTCAAACATTTTGGACCCAGGACGTCGTGTACGGGAGGACTGGTCTTGCATTGGCGCAGGCCTTTGAGGTTTTCGGAATCATGGACTTGAAGAGGACGAACATCAAGAACATCACGTACTACTTGATGAGCAGTAATGACACTGCGGGGGAGGAGGCGGGGCAGTACTGGTCGACTACGGAGGAGTGGCCGAAGCACTCGCCTACGAGTTACTACCTGCACGCAGGGGGGGTGGCTAGTACGCAGAGTGTTGTGGGGGGGGAGGACGAATCTACGACGTATTTGTACGACCCGGCCGACCCCGTTCCCACGGTTGGCGGCAACAACTTGCCCCACAGGTGAAAAAAGGAACTGCGAGGACAAAGCCCAGCGAGGAGCGAAGCGACGAGTGTTTTGCGCTCGCAGTTTTGCTGCGGTAGCTTCAGACGAGCGAGATCCAACTCACTCAACAAACAACACTCTAACACGGCTCGCTTCGCTCGCTGCTCGTGGCAGCATTGGGGGCTCCATTCCGTGCGGTCCGTTGGACCAAAACGAGGTCGACGATAGGGACGACGTGCTAGTCTTCGAGACCGAAGTTATGGAGGACGCATTGTATCTAACGGGACCTTTGCTCGCGAATTTATTCGTTAGCAGCGACGCCATTGACACAGATTTTTCCGTGAAAATCTCCGACGTCTACCCTACTGGTGAGGCTTTGATTATTAGTGATCAGACGTTCAGAATGAGGTGGAGGGAAAATGGAGATGCACCTGACATGATTGTGAACGGTACTGTGTACAATATTGAGGTGAACGTCTGGAACACCAGCTACGCTGTCGCCCCGGGTCACGCATTGAGATTCACGGTTAGCAGTAGCAACTACCCGAGGTGAGGCCATGTGAGGGAGCGAAGCGACGAGATGAGAATTCAGTATTTGACGTACAATGGCGCACCACCAAATTCTAACGAGCCGCTCGCCGCAGGTTCAGCGTCAACCCGAACAACGGTTTGCTATTGGCTGATCCGGAGTACCCGGGGAAGAACGTCACGGCCATGAACACCTTGCACCACAGCGAGGAGTATAAGAGCAAATTCATCCTTCCGGTGGTGGAGAAGCCAAAGAGGGTGAGGGTGTTGAAGGAGCTTGAGAGTATGGGTATTAGTGATGAGATGGTTGAGGTGTTTGCGACGAGGTTGGGGAATTAGTAAGTGAATAATAAGTAGTGGATAGGATTTTATTTGTGTAAAATGCATAATAGTTTCGTTATTCGCCCGGCCACGTCGACTGTCCAAAATTTTCATCAGCTCGCGGCTGGGTACGATGCCACGGCCAAGGATCCGTGTCGACTGTCGACTGTCCATAATTTTCATCATTACCTTCATTCGAAGCGTAGCTCGCGGCTGGGCACGATGCCCCGGCCTTGGATGCTGAGGCGGTCGCCGAAAACCTCCACGGTGGCGTGGCACATATCGGCTCTTCCGCAGTTGAGCGGCGATTGAAAGGTGACGTGGTGAATGCCCGTCTTTGTATCGTGCACGTACCCCCCCTGGTGGTCGTGCCCGCACAGCACCGCCGCCACGCATCCCTCCAGCCCCTCCATGGCCTCCGCGGCCTCCTCGAAGTCCCACGTCATGGTGGTGCCTGTCGCCGCCTCAGGGTGCAGCAGAACGTGGCAGAGCATCACAACCCGCTCCTCCCCCACCGTGGCAGCCTGCAGCTCCGCGCGCATCCACACGAGCTGTGCCTCGCCCAGCCCACCGTTATATGGGACCCAGCGCCGCAAGTCGCCCGACAGACCTGCCGACCAGTCGCATGCGCTCAGGACGTCGTTGGGGTTGTGCGCCTGCAGGTTGGCGAGTGCTGTGTTATGTTGTGTTGACTCAGGCGACCAGCCGATGATCGCCGACTGGTACGGGTCAAGCACTAGGAAACGCCAGCCGGGGGCTGGCAGGAAGGAGTAGTACGAGATGCCGCCCGGCGCGGTGTTGAGCGGCCCGCTCGCTAGCTCAGCGCGGCTGAAGTTGTAGAGCTCGTGGTTGCCGATGCAGTTGTAGATGGGTATGAATTGTTGTTTGAGTGGTTCGAATGCGGCGATGATTGTGCCGAAGTCTTCTTTTGTTTGTTTGTTGAGATTACACTGGTTGTCGATGATGTCTCCCAGCTGCGCCACGAAGGCCACGTTGGAGTTTGGAGTGGACCATTCCGCCACGGCCTTGTGCAGGCAGGTTAAAGCGCCCCGGAAGTGGCGCTTCGTCTTCCCGTCAAACGAAGTGCCGTCCGGGATGTTGCAGTACTGCACGTCCGCGATGACGCCGAAGCGGAAGAGGGGGGGGGTTTGCGGGGGGAGGGCTTTCTCTGCGAACTCTTCAAAGCTCAGGCATTCTTCGTACCACCAATCACTAAAAAGGGGGAGGGGAGTAGTCGAGGGGTCTGTCTGTTGAATACGATAAGACGCAACGCAGCAATATGATATATGCGGTCTTCGTAGCGCGTCTGTTAACTTTCTGGTTAAATTTCTAATACCTTCACGGTGAGTTACTATCACGCAAGTTTTCTCCGCATCCGAATCCTCCACACACGCCAGAACAGCGTTCAAAAACTGCTTATCAGAAAACCTCGAAGTATCTTTAGAGAATTGAGTTAAGCTGGAGTCAAAGGAGGAGTCGTCTAGAATTGAGAATGTTGTGGAGGGATTTATTGTTTTAGCTCGAGAGAGGAGTTTTGAGTGATCTAGTAAAACAGGGTCAGGTAAATGAGGGGAGCGGATACCTCCAAAGTGACCTACTGCAGCCGCGCAGCTAGCTAAGCCTGGTACGATTTTAACTGTTGTTGGTTGTGTATAGTCAGGCGGGGCAGCCGTTTCTAGAGTTCGTTTCATCGGAGACGTATAAACATCATACCCTCCCTCACAGTTCTTCGTGATACCCTCCCAAGCAGTTTTAGCTTGTAAAAACCCATGAACGGATAAACCTGGATCGAATGAATCTGAGGATTGACCGATTTCGTCCAACCGTTCACCGTGGCGGAGGAGGAGGATGCGACGGGACATGGGAAAGTGCTTTGGTCTTGTGAAGTTGGTTTTAGGTTTTTAAGTATGTAGAAGGGTGGGAGGAGGGAGGGGGGGAGTTTTGTGGGTTGAGGATTGTTATAGTTGTTAGCGGTATGTGGAATATATCACGATTGAATCGAATTTTGAGAACTGTTATGGGAATTTTTTTGTAGAGATCTTATCTTGGACATGGGATGATATTTTGCTAGAAAACATTAGCTGCCGAATTCTCCTGTAATACGATCTCATCGACATTGTACATAATATACCCGATATCACACAGGTTGATCAGGCTCAGGAAAATATCTATAAACACACAGTATAGTTAAGCAGATAAAATTAAAACATCTCCAAACCCCATCATGCCCGAAACAGGTTCCAAGAAAAAGCCCCACAAAAAAACAGCAAAATGCACTCGTGAGTTAAAGTGGTTAGGTCCTATGCAAACCTACGGACCTTTGCATCGTGGGCCTACCGTTACGGCTAGAAAAAGTACTGGACCTCCAGCGCCTAAGAGACAGTTAGCGACAAGGGGGACAAAGGGGACGAAGAGTGTTAAGGAGGAGGGGAAGACAGAGGAGAAGGGGAAGAAATGAAGGAGGGAGTTGGAGGTGAAGGAGGAGCATTAAAAGTTGTATAATGAAAGTTAAATAAATAAAGATGATTTAGGTACAGAAATTCAAAGTTATTACGTTTTTCGAGCCGAGCCTACTTTAACTCAAAAACGTGTTCGCGTGGTCAGAAGCTGAGTTTAAAATTTGCGCAACGGCGTCGCCATGCGCAGCAGGATCTGCGAGCGAATCGGGACGGAGGAGTTAGAAATATTCTCGAAGCGTTCGTCTAACATAACGCTACATACTCCGCATTCGCTCCTAACGACGTTCTCACCTTGCCCGGGAACCCACTCCGGAATATGAATCCTAATAGGCTCCCACTCTCCACTCGCGAACTTCGGCGCCGCAACCACATTCTTAAAATAAGCCAATCCCGCACCTCCAACCAACCAAGCGGCGTAGAGTCCGATGACTCCGGGGTCAGAGAATGCTTCGTCGCGTGCGTTTTTTTGGAAGTCTGGTTCGGCTGCGATGACGTATGCGGAGCGCGACAGACGACATGAACGATTGATGTGTCGTTGTTAGATTTGGAGTAGGCGAACAAAGGATCTTGCGTGTTTAGACTAAATGTACTGCGCTAAGCTAAATTACGACCACGAATAATGAGACATGACCAGCGAGGAGACTGAGCGACGGAGACGAGCTTCTTACCTTTTTTTACCTCCCATGCGATGTATTTTTCGACCATTTCACGGTCCATCATAAACCTGTCAACCTGTCACGAGTTGTTGACGTGTTAGAATTAAGCGTAGACACACACGTTCTCAAATATTAGTGCGCGCGCCATCCCGTTTCTCCTCCGACGAGGGGGGGCTCACCTCCTCCTCGGCCCTCTCCTGATCGAACTTTTTATTATCCTTCAAGAACTTCGCCACCAAATCATCGCGAGTTCCTAGCCTATCAAGGACCATTTTAGGATCAAGACCTTTAGCCATTGCATCCTCGGCAAAGCCGACTTTCTCGTAGATAGGATCGGGTGCGGAAGCGGAGGACATGCGGAGTGAGGTGAGGGAGAGGGGAGAAGAGGAGAGGGTGGAGGAGATGGGGTGGAATGCGAAGGCGGAGGCGGAGGCGAGGAGGGAGAAGAGGAGGATGAAGCGCATCGTGGCTGGGGAGGGGGAGTGGTTAGATTGGGCGTTCAAGGCAATGGCATCGGCCGTAGGTATATCGTGTTTTTCGCGAAGGTTTCGCAACTAAATTATATTTTCAATAGCTTGTAGGGAATAATAGTAATGAATAAGCCTGTTACAACGATTCAATTTAGGCTAGAAGCGTGAGATCGTACCGAAAATCAACTGAAATCTTTCCCAGCTGAAATACTTGCTGATAAAATCACAAAATCTCACCAAAATCATGCTACGATCATTCTTCATTGTCCTTGCCTTCCTCTCGTGCCTATCATGTGAGTAGATAGCTACAATGAAGTTTATGTGCACTGTTACTGCAATTCCAATCCAAACTATCCATTTTACTAACAACACCATCGCACATCACATCGGTCCCCTCCACAGCCTCCTTCCTCCTCTCCCCCGCCTCCCCTCCCACCCACGCTTTCTCCCGTCATCTCACTATAGTAAACGGCCTCGCCTCACCCGCGTTAAAGCAAAAAACCGTTATTAAAAAAGCCGCAGCTTCCCCCGGTCAACCCGCGCAAAAGGTGAGAAGGAGCGAGGAGCGAACGACGACAACGAGGAGCGAAGCGATGAGTTGAATAACACGATATTAAGACACTTCGCTCCTCGTTTACGCCGTTTACGCTATCTCCACCGCTAACACGCTCGCTTCGCTCGCCGCTCCTCTCTACGTGTCGTCACAGGCCAAAGTAGCTCAACCCCAAACACGCGGTGAAGTCGAAACAGAGGATGCTCCTAGGTACAAGGTTCTGTTGATTGGAGATGAGGAGTATGATGAGGAACACGTTATTGAGAGGATGGTTGATGTTGTTGATGATGTTGATAAGAAGCAGTCGATAGGTGAGAAGAGAGGAATGACAAACGTGATGACGACCAGCGAGGAGCGGCTCCACTCAGCAAGAATGTGAGGATGCGAACGTGTTCGACAAACGTGTTCGAGTTAAAACGAGGAGCGTACTTCGATGTTGCTTTATCACTCGTCGCACTTTATCATCTCATTGCTTTCTATGACTAACCCATCCTTTTCTTTACTTTACTCATCTAGAAATATTCTACGCAGCTCAAAAAGCAGGAAAAGGTCTAGTTGGAGTATACCCTCTAGAAATGTCCGAACACTACGTCGAGCAGTTCCTTAGAAGCGAACCTATGATCTTCACGGAGTTGGAGAAGGAGTAAGCGTATACGAAGGAGAATGTGGAGAATGAGAGGGGAATATTTGAGGGGTGTTGTTTTTCGTCGATAAAATTAATTGTAGTATCAAGCGGAAAAGATCGGAGTGTTTGTTATATCTAATTCCAAAAATGCTTTTTTTTTTACTGCTCCATCTTCTTCTTCGTCATCAAAGGAACTGTAAAACCTTTAGCCATACTAACAGTCTTCCCGTTCGGTAATTCTTTAGGTTCTTGATGCGTTATTATCGGGACGTACGTGTATTTACCTTGAGTTGCTATCTGTATGATTTCATCTTCGCTGCATTCCTCCGCGCTACACTCCTCACCATCACTTAAAAAAAGTTCCGCACTACGAGCGAAGCGAGCCGTGTTAGACTCGAATCGTTGAGAAGCACCTCGACTGAAGCTACTGAATCAGCCGAATTATAATCGCAACCTTCAAGTTCTCGCTCGGTCGTCTCGCTCCTCGCATTTTCTCACCTACTCGCGCTACTAGTCTCCTCCCAAACGCTGCTCAACAAATCCGTACCTCCCAATTCCCCATCCTCATCGAAATAAGGTAAGCTCACGCTAGGGTCAACACTCTGAACGGCCCTCTCAAACCAAACCCCGAACGTCGCAAAGTTAGACATTACTTTATCATGATTACCCTCAACTAAAATTCCATTCTCACTAGCGTCAACCTTCAAAGCTACGTTATTAGATTCAGGTGAATTCGAGAGAAGATTGTGAGAGGTTGAGAGGAGAGACCAATTTGTTGTTGAACCGTCGATTTCCATCCAGCTGTCGGGGTCGGCGGCGTTTATTTGACGTCTGTAGGAGTGGTTGACCTTGCTGCGGGGACGAAGCCCGAGAATCGAAGCGACGAGTTAGAATGAATTGTGTGCAGGAGTAAAGTGTCGTCGTGTAGTAATCTTCTCTTCGAACTCGTCGCTTCGCTCCTCGCTAGTGCACTGAATGTTCTTAAGCGTCGTTCACTCCTCACTGAGTCTCACCTATTACTAGCTGCTAACTGTAACACAGATTTATCCAACTCATCCGCCTTACCCCCAGCCAACAACTTCGAGCTGTCCACGGCCATCAAGTTGTGCGCCAGCCAAACCTCCTCCATTCCGACGTAGTTTTCACCGTAGAGGATTTTTCCTTCTTCGGTTGGAGTTTTGTACAATTTCTCGACGGCGGAGAAGAACTTCTTTCGGTCTGGAGGGGAGACGACAGCGAGGAGCGAAGTGACGTAAATTAGAAATAGATCGTGTGCAGGAGCGAACGTCGTCGTCAGGTAGAATACATAATCTTCAAACGTTCGTCGCGTGATACTCCGAGACTAAAATCGTTCGTCTTACCATGAGCATTCAACTCTCCCAATCCTCTCCGCACAGATTTAACCGGTATCGTCTTTTCTATATACTCTCCCCCTTTCTCTCCCATCCTCAAAACCACCTCCACAAACTGGACCCCCTCGGCCCAAACCAAAGGCCCCACCGTCCTCCCTTTATATTCTTTCCCATCAATCTCCCAAAAATACTCTCTATCTGCTCCCTCAAGTAGCGAGTCGCATTTACGGATTATTGTTGACTCGTTAGAAATTTACGTAATCTCGTCAAGCAGCGTCGACGTTGAGACGTGTCGCTACTGGTAAACGCTGAAATTCGAACAGAGAAGTCACGTCTTCTCATCGTCCCTTCGCTCCAAGATAGCTCCTCACCTTTATTATCCCTTTCAACTTTTATCCCCTCCTTGAATTCCTTTTTCACCGCATCGATCTGATCCTTCAACATTTCTAGGTTATTAGAACCTCTTTCTGCGAGTTCTTTAAGTTCTTTGTATTTAGAGTCTTGTTTTATTGAAGAGTGAAGGAGGTTTTGCGTGAGCTGATCAGGGGTGACAGTGGCAACGAAGAAATGTGAGCGGAGAGGTTCTATTACGCCGTGTTCTAATTGAGCGATTTGACCGGAGTTGAAGGAGGTATAGAGGTTCTTCACGACGAAGTTTAGGGTTTGGGAGGAGGGAGGAGAGGAGGAAATGGACTGCCGATCCTCGTCTTCCGATATCTTCGGACGATCAGCTGAATTATTTGAATGGGCGGGGTTGGTGAAGAGGAGGAGGAGGAGGAGGAGTGAAAGTGTAGTGGCTGTGCGTGTCTGCATAGTAGAGAATTAGAGAAGGCGTAGGGAATAATCGGTTGGATTTTTACAGCGATTTGGATTAGATTTTCTTCGATCCCCTCTCTCATCCTATTCTCCTTCTACAACGAGCTATCAATATAGCACACCAATTATCACGGTTCTTACGCATACTTTCCATCACAAATGCTAAATGCCCTGAACCAATGTATTACGGGGTCCGCATACGGTGAGAGAAAAGTTGGGGCATCGATCGTCCTTGTTTCTCCTCTTCGTGACCAAAACCTCACCCTTAAACACGCTAAATACACAGCGTGCTGCGATACCACCTACACCGAAGAGGGAGAGAACAAGGTGAGTGTTCAATTCATCTCGTGACGTCATCTTGAATCAGTTTCGTGCTAACCCTCTCATCTCTCAGCCTCTCCAGAATAAAGTGTACTCGTCTTCGAACCTCAGCAGCGGCGATCCGACCGATTCGAGGAGGGCGCGCAGGGCCGCTCAGCTTGACTTGAAGAATCAGCGGTGGGACAGCTTGTTCAACACCAGCGGCGAGAGGTGGTACGGAAAGAAACTCTTCGTTTTTCGTTGCAAAAAAAAATCCTTCTAACTCGTCGTCGCTTCGCTCCTCCTCATCTACACTTAGCGAAACGCAAAACAACACAGCGCAAACCCTCCTCTACCCATCGCACAGCAACAATCCCGCCAAAAATAACGCCAGCGACTCCTTCGTCTTCCAAAACGACACCCTCGAACTTGGCACCTCCACCAACTCCAACACCATCCTAAACCTCGGAACCCAAACCTCTCCTCCAACCTTAACCTCAAACACAACCAACAACAACCGCGGTGTAGCGTCCCTCGATTTGAGTCGTTTAAAGAATTCCCCATCTTCCCCGGCTATACATGAGGAGCTTCTTAGGTCTTTGACACCGACGATTTTGAGCAGTTCGAGTAAGTTGGGGAGTATTGATGATGGAATTGGGGAGGGGGTGGGAGGGGGAGGATGAAAAGGTGAGGGTGAACGGTTTTTGTAAGGAGCGAAGAGGATGGAATATGCGTAAATGTCGTCGCTTCGTTCCCCATATTTCATAACTAACTCGTCGCTTCGCTCCTCCGCTCCTCGCTCAGCTGCAACGACATCGATTTCATGAGAATCACGGGGCTCGAGATGGAGGAAAGCGGTGAAAGGACGGAGAAGGAAAAGGGAGACGCGCTGTGGAGGGCGACGATGAATTTCGGGGCTGCGGAGGAGGGGGCGAAGGGGGATAAAGAGGGCGTGGGAGAAACAGAAGGTAATCGTGGGAGCGGGAGTGGGGAGCGCGAGGGAGAGCAATGGAATAATTTGGTTGAGATATGAAGATGAAGATGATGAAAATATCAATGTAGGGGATGAGATTTGAAATTCTAAAGAACAGCATTTTAATCGAATTTCTTAGTCAGCGTCGACAAGGAGGTAGACGGCTTGCTCGACGGGGTATTGATCATGGGGGGGCTTTCGCGACCCTGCTTCTTCTTCACTTCGGATAGCTTGATATCGACCTCGGTTTCTACGATGATCTTGTCGTACTCGTGCTCGTGCTCGTGCTCGTGCTCGTGTTCGGCTCGTGAACAGGAGACTTTACTACTTCGACTTGGTTTTCAACGTCAGCATCGTCTTCGTCGTCCTTCGCCAATTAAATTCGTTTGATTTTTTTAAATATGAATATATGTTTGTGGCCTCTTAATTTTTAATTATAGTGCTCGATGATCCTACTGATATTCTGGCCAGTTCCACTTATTGCCCCGATGATGACAAGACAAAGGAATACATACGTTAACATTTCATGCCGATTCAAATGAATAATCTGTTTCGTGTAAACGTCGAAATACCTTCTAAACGCTTCATCTGATCGCGCTTGAACGAGTTCGAACTCACTAGGGTTTAGAACCTGCAAAACATGAATACTAAGCTCATCAAAGCTGTTAACTATAACTATTGATGCTGCAGCCTCAATCTTCCGCACATAGGTAATCTCCGAAAGCGAATAAATCGTTCCGCACAAAACCGCTAAAATATTCGAACATATTAAAAGAGCACCATGTCGATATCGTTTAATAGAAATCAACCGCCACCCTACATACATATTTGTGGGCAAAGGAAACAATATAGGAAAACGAACAATTCTGTAACGTTTGGTTACCAACACCTAAGTCGTTTTCATCGGCCGCAGCTTCAGCTGATTGACTCAACACTATGCCCTCTAAAGCGAAAGTACTATAAAAAGTAGTGGGGCAGAGAGGGCGACAACGGCCCATACTTTCGCACGCCAACTTTCAACCCAGCAGAAGTTGAAAATGCTCATACTGAGATGAGCTTTAGTTACATTGGGCTCGTTCTTGGCGTGAATTATTGTGGAGGTTCTTTCCGGAAGCGATACAACGTCAACCTCATCGGGAACTACACTGACCCCAACCTCATCAGCTTCATGGCCTTCGGGCGTAATCATGACGTTCTGTGTTGTAGACATTGCAAGATAACTCTAACCCTTTACTCGGAGCGCCACCAATTAATTTTAACCCTGAGCTGCGATCGCAAAACTAACCCTAAGTGTCGCCCCCAATTAATTTTAACCCAGAGCCGTGAAGCGAGGAGGAGTAGTTATCGAGAGAGTATGAAGATTCGAAGTCTTCACTAGTTCGTACCCGCGATCAATAACAAACCGAATATCTAAGGTCCCCTTGATTCAGCCCAATCCAATCTCCAAAATCTCTACCAAAATACGTAAGGTGTGTATACAGTCCCCCAGTTTAGAGTCGAAATCAGTGTGACCTATCTTCTATTAATTATCTGTTGAAGAATTCTTGAATACTGAGGCCGCGGGGAGGAAATGGGAAGCAGTGGGGACGAGGTTTGTAACAAATTGTGAGGTGGGATAGTATGAAGAGCGGGAGAATGCTGTGGAGCGGGGAAACACCGAAATCGATTTTAGTCAAATCACTGGAGGAGAAATCAGTGTTCTGGTTATTTTAAGATTCAAATTTTGTCATTTTTAGTCTTTTTAGTTCCCTAAGTACACGATTTTAAAGATAAATAGTTATCAAAAAGTCATCTTTATGGTTTTTAAAAACCAACATTAACTTTTCTGGGGTTCAATTGATACAAAAATGATATATTCGGCATCTAAGGTAGCTTTAGATAGAAGAATGTATACAAGACTGACAAAATTAAACCCAGGAAAACCGATTTTTATTTCCCAAATACACTTTTTTCAAAAATTGCACGATTTAATCAATCGCTCAGGGATTTTCTGATTCCGAATATAACCAAGAATAGGCTTAAACATGAAAATAAATCCTATATCGAAATCGTAAGTCGAAAAATAGCTTTTTGTAATCGAAAAAAACGCGATTCAGAGGCTCCCCGTTCTTTTGTGTGCTCGTCTGCTATATATCTCCTTCCCAGCTTAAGGACAATCCTCCAACGCTCATACCCTTAAACAAAACCAACTGCTTGATTCTGTCAGAAACCACTTTAAAACCTTCAGCACTGAAACAACAATCTCCCTCCCTCCCCTCGCGCGCGTGATCAGCAGAACTCGCTCATCATGAATTTTCAGGCTTACGCCAACCAGGCGACCAGCTATGCGAACCAGGCAAAAACCCTGGCCCAGAAGGAAGTTGCCCAGGCGGGCAAGCTTGCGGCCGACGCTCAGCATTCGCTCAAGAAAGTTCAGAAGAAGGGCTTCAAGTCGATTGGGCTGTCTGTGGACGCCGTCAGCAGCGACAGCGACAGTGATAGCGACGACGGCAACGAGAACAAGAAGGGGGACAACCTGATGCTGGACAGTGCCAAGTTCATGCGAAACTTAACCAAGGTGACCCAGGCCGGGATCTTTGGCAGGAGCGAGGCCCAGCAGGATGGTGGAGATAGTGACGACGAGATGGTGGGGTTTGGGGTGGAGGAGCAGAGTAGTGGTGGGCGAAGGGGCAACCCTGGGAGGGGGTTGAGTAGTGAGGTTAAGTCTGCCAACTATGCAAAGGACCGAGTTCTGAGCGATATGCTCGAGGGCAACCTCGACTTTGATTTGGATATCGACGACGACGGCGTGATTGTGGACAACAACAAGAGGGAGGAGGAGGAGCGGAGGAGGGTTAAGGAGAAGAAGAAGAAGATGGGTGGTAGTGGGGATAATATTGGAGAAGATAGGCAGCAACAGGGAGGAAATAAGGATGAGGATGAGGAGGGAGGTGAGGCGGTGGGAGGAGGAGGGGAGAGGGGAGGACATTTCGGGAACGAGGCATTAACAACATTCTAAACTAGCGAAGAGCGGAGTGGCGAGATTATGAAGGCGTCATGAATACAACGAGGATGCTCTTCGAAAACGCCGCTCATATTGAAATGAAACTCCCCGTTCAATTCGCCGCTCCTCGCATTAAACATATTCTAAACTAACTCGTCGCTTCGCTCGTTCGCTCGCCGCTCACCCATCGTAGGTGACGGAAACGACTCAGAGTCTGGCTCCGAGATTGGGTTCGGGGGGGAGGGCGACTTCAACGACGGGGTGCCAATAGAGAAGTACAAGGCGCTAGAGATGCGGCTAGTTGCAGTGGTGAAGAAGGTCAAGACAAGTCGGAAGGAGTTCAAAGACATGCGCAAGAAGTTCAGGAAGGCCGACAAGGAGGTTGTGCAGTTCAAGCAGGAGAACGAGGAGTTGAACAAGGAGGTAGTGGAGTTGGACGCGAAGGTGAGGCGGGAGGGGGAGGGCGAAGCGAAGTGGGGGATGTGTAATTATGCGTTTCTAACCCGTTTACGCGACGGCAACATTCAATCAATCAATCTTCATGCGACAGCTACAAGAGGCGTACACGAACCAGGGGGGGCAGGGTGGGGGAGGTGGGGGAGGGGGGGAGGGGCTGGCGGGGCCGCCCTTGAGGAGCAACGTCGAAAGCAGAGAGAAGATGCGAGGAAAGCGTTGTTTGCAGGAGGGGGCGATGACGACGACGAGGGTTTGTTCCACGTCAACGTGCAAGACATGAGGTGAGGGGGCAACGAGGGAGAATGCGTTGTCTTCGCCCTCTCTCATAACCCTTCATTCTAACACGGCGAGTGCGGCGGCGGCGGCGAACCCTCATTCTAACACGGCTCGCTTGCAGCTTCATAAAAGACCTCATCATTAGGGTGACAAAGTACATCAACAAGAGAATGCCTCTGGCAGCCGATATAAGAACCGTGCAGGGACACTTTGGGTCCTCCGTCGCGAGTTTCTTCAGCTTCTACAGGTGGATCATCATCACCAACGTCTGGGCCGGGATCCTCTGCCTGGTCTTCTTGATTCTGCACTTCTACAGTCTGTACCAGGTGTCGTACGAAAACATTTTCACTTTCTACTTGCTACTGCCGGGCTTCATGGCGACCAGTAGGTATGTGTGACGAGCGGCGAGCGAAGCGAGCCCTGTTAGAGTGTTGTTTGTTGAGGAGGGTCTCGCTCGTCTGAAGCTATCAGCGCAGCAAAACTGTGGTGGCAATACATTGTTCTCTTTCTTTCTTTCTTTCTTTCTTTCTTTCTTTCATTCATTCATTCATTCAATCATTCAATCATTCATTCGTTCGTTCTAACTCACGCTCGCTGCTCGCTGCTCGCTAGCTACGGGACGGCCGACAGGTACCAGTACCTCGCGCTGATTATGCTCCTGCCCATGATTCTGTTCTTCGACGCCATCAGGAAGTGGGTGAGATGCCACAAGGAGCGAAGCGACGAGCTGGGAATACGACAATTACCGTCGCAATTCGTCTGAGCTAGTGGCTTTAGTATAAGCGCTCAAGCATCTTTCGTCGCTACACAGTTTTAACTCATAAACAACAATATTCATGCGACTCGCTACGCTCGTCGCAGATCAACGAGGACGCCAACAGTAAAATCATCACGTCCATCGAGGCCGAGCAGGCCAACATCAAGTTCGCGAAGCAGTTCCTCTGCTGCTGGGACCACGGGCTCACCTTGAATACTGATGTTGAGGATTTGATGTGCACCATAGGGAGCAACATGAATACCATGATTGCCGTTGAGAAGGAGAAGGGCAAGACATTGGAGCGTAGGTGAGACGGGTGGAGGAGCGAAGCTACAACGAGAGTCTATGGTGTCCTTTCATTTTAACAGTTTTTGCTCGTCTCGTCGCAGCTTCAACGAAAAGGTGAAATTGTTCGCAAAGAGAAGGTGAGGAACAACGAGGACGAAGCCCAGCGACGAGATAGGAATACGACAATTACGTGCGACGAGCTGGGATACAGCAATTACGGTCTTAATGGGGCTCCTTGAGGAGCGACTAATGCAGAGAACGCGTTGCCTATGAACTCGGAGCGAAGCAACGAGCATTAAGAATATTCTAAACTAACTCCCCCCCCATTCCCTTCTCACAGCCTCGGAATCCTCATGTACATCTGCCTCTTACTGGCGTCGTGGGCTTCGATCCTTTACCTGAAGGCGCAGTCTGAGCAGGTCGCGGAGAAGCTTGCGTCATACATAGAGGTGAGAGCGACGAGCTAGAATATGCTTAAAGAATGCATGTAAACTAACTCGTCGCTTCGCTCCTCGGACTTCGTGCAGGGTGCCGCTTACCTCTCCACTTCCATCGTCCCCGGAGCAGTGACAGTCATCAACGCCATCGTGCCCATGGTCATCGACAAGGTGAGGCACAGCGAGGAGCGAAGCGACGAGCTGGGAATACGACAATTACGGCCGTAATTCAACTGCACTAGTAGCTTCAGTCTTAACGTCGACGCTACTTTCGTCGTTACTTAATTCTAACTCGTTATCGCCAATACTCATGCGACTCGCTACGCTCGTCGTAGATCACCAAATTCGAGAGCTGGGACAGCGAGAAGGTACGGAACGGAGTGAGGAATACGATGGTTATTGTCGTAACGATAATAATTCTGCGCTAGTAGCTTCAAACGCAGCAGTGTTATCACTTTCGTTCGCTACAAGTTTCTAACACGGCTCGCTTCGCTCGCCGCTCGTAGACCGTCCAGAACGTGTTGCTGATGAAGATGTACTTGGCGAAGATCCTCATGGTGCTGATCCAGTTCGTGAGCAACTTGTTTCTTGGAGACCCCATCCTCTTCACCTCCTCCACGTCGACCTACTTCGGGTACGACATGTCCCAGCTAGCCGACGCCGCGGCGAGGTACAAGATCAGGAAGAATCTGGAGACGCCCTTCGACTCGGCATCGTTCAACTGTCGGCTGGACCAAGTGGGCGCAAGTTTCATCCAGATCGTCACCGTAGACTTTGTGTTGAGTAAAGTAATCGCGTTGGGGACGAGTTACGCCATGACCTTGAAGTCGAAGGTGGGAGAGAGAGAGAGAGAGAGATAGCGAGGGCGAATGTTTGGCAAATGTTTTGGGGAGAGCGAAACGATTATATTTATATTTTATTCATTCTAACTCGTCGCTCCGCTCCTCGTTCGCTAACCCTTAGATCCAAAAGAAAGACTTCAAGAGGGAGGAGTTCACAGTGTCGAAGAAAATGGTCAACCTCCTGTATTTCCAGGGCCTCATTTTCTTGACTATCAGCTACGCCCCCCTCTTCACGTTCATCATCCTCGTCTTTCAGTACTCCAGCTTCAAGTTCGAGAAGGTCATGCTCTTCAAGTTCGGCACCAAGCCTAAGAAGGAGTGGAAGGCCCAGGTGAGGCAAAGCGAGGATGAAGCCCATCGACGAGCTGGGAATGCGACTATTACGCGCTCCTCGCATTAAGAACATCCTAAACTAACTCGTCGTCGCTTCGCTCCTCCGCTCCTCGCTACGCTCGTCGCAGGATGCCGGCAACTTCTTCATCAAGTTTTATCTTATCACCGTCGTCGTTACCGGCCTCCTGTCTGTCTACCTCTTCCTGAGCAGCACCACCCACGCCAAGCAGCTCAAGTTCTTGAACTCCACCATCACCTACTGCCCCACCGACGACGAGATCGCCGGCGGAGCCGAGGTGAGGAACTGCGAGGAGCGAAGCGACGAGCATTAAGTACCATTCTAAACTTTAACAACACTCTATACTAACTCGTCGCTTCGCTCCTCTCTACGCTCGTCGCAGGTCACGGAAACCTGCACAACACTGAACGCCACAGAGATCAACAATGAAGCGAAGAAGATGTGCGGGCCCTTCACGGAGGAGACTAGGTGAGGCGGGGTTGAGGAGGGGAGCGAAGCGACGATTGATTTTTTAACCTAGATATTGTTGGATTTATTCTCGTTCTTTCCACTCACACCCTTCACTTCATTCAGCGCCTGGGACATGGTCAAGAAGGATATCTCGTCTTTCCCCACCCTCGCCCAGATCGTCTACGAAGTCATAGTAAATGTCCTCATCGTCTGGTTCATCGTCCTCTTCTTCTTCCTCAAGTCGCACTTCGCCGAGAGCTCCCTTGGCGTCGCCGAAACGAGCATCAACGAGAAAGAGAGGGCCTTCGAGAGCTCGGCGCTGGCCAATGAAAGCAAGATCAGGAAACTTACGAAGCAAATTAACAAGCTGGAGCTGGCTGCGCAGGCGGCGGCGGGAGATTAGGGTTGCACTTAATTAGGAAACAATTAGAAGAAACATTTTTGGAAGCAAACGAAAAGGTGAAATAAAACAAAATTTATTTCATAAAATTTAATCAATTATCGCCTTCATCTTCGTCATCAATATCATCTTCATCGCTCTCGCCTTCATCGTCACTATTTTCATCAAGATGCGGATACGCTTCCTTTAGCTCCGCCAGTCTTTTGCTATTACCGCTGTCCTCGAGACAGAGGCCGAAATTCCACGCACAATTCCTAGTGCTCTCATGCTCTCTACAAAGCTGCACCTCACGTCCCTCGAGCGCTCTCTGATACAGCTCCTCAGCTTTCCCATAGTCCTTCAAATCATCATAAACCATCGCGATATTCATCACCGTTCTTAGTGCCCCAGGATGAGCCCCCCACACCGTTTTCTCCCAACCCTTTAAAGCTCTCTCGTAATACTCCAACGCCTTCTCGTAATTCTCCATATCATTATAAACTGCTCCCAAATTATTCAACGATTCAAACGTCAGCTTGTGATCTTAACCTAACACCTTCATCCTACCCGCGAAACGTCTCTCGTAAACTTCCTTCGCCTCCTCATACTCTCCCTTCTCCTCCATAATCCTCCTCCACGCCACCACCGAAAGCGACTGGTCGTTAAAGAAATCCCTACTGAACAGCTCCGCCAACGCCCTAAGCTTCAACAAATCCTCCGAATTTGTAATCCCCAGCACCTGCGTCTCAATCGACCCCCCGCCTCCCCCCCCGCCCCTCAATCCCCAACACATCAATTTTATTTCCCATCTCAAGTACGTTGCCTCATTCCCATCGAACATATTCCGAAAGTACTCATTAAACCCCTCACCGCTCGCTAATTCGCTCGAATTCTTCAGCGACGTAGGCCACAGCCCCGCCGCGCCAGTCATGCCACTTCACTTGCCGAGCCCGTAACCCGTGATCTCCTTCCTGCAGAACGGGCACAGATTGCCTGCTTCATTAACTTCTCCGTACAATCCCTGCACGTCCCCGTGTGTCCACAGGGCCTGATCTTCGCGCTCGGCTCATTATCCATACAAATACAGCACATCACCTCCTCTTCACCCTTCGAACTAGTCTTCGAAGTAGCGGAAGTCCTCGTAGTTATCGATTTCTGAGACGTCGTAGTTGTCGATTCCTCCACTGCCGATCCCTCTTTTCCCCCATCCTCATGCTCCTTCTTCTCCTCGTCCTCCCTGCCGCGCTTCCTACTGGTATCTTGATCTTTCAACCTACTAGAACATCGGGTGACTGCAGCCTTGAACATCGTGGTACGTAAGTTTCTCAAAATCGACTGCTAACTTTTATGATTTTTCTTCCCTCAATTTCAGTGTCATCGATTTCACTATCCCACACGCCATCCCAAAGTCTGTTACTCCTTCTACGTACAAGCGTAGTATACCATATCCCCCTCATTTACCTCATCACACACCTACCGCCCCCCCCCAAAAGCAATCTAGTCAATCCCCGTGAAATCATGCTTGTGCTCCTCCTTCTCCTAGTATCCTGCGTACCTCGCACAGCCGGCTTCCTTGCCCACACCAGCACAACCTTCTCGCGACCCTGCCACATGTCCCTAACCTTTCTCCACTCCAAGTCCAAGAAGGACGACTTCACCCAGAAGATCGAGGGCCTCATGAAGAAGACCAACCTCGTCGGAGACGACTACAAGTTTGGCGACGTAACCAAGCGCACGTTGGCATCGACCTTTCAAGCTCTCGACGAGGACGGCGATGGGGTCATCGATCCTAGTGAAATCGCTAATGTCGCAAAGACTACGATCGAGAAGGCTGCAAAGGCAACGAGAATCGTTGATGAAGACTATGAATTTGGTGACTTGACGAAGAAGGCGTCTGAGTCAATCACCAAGACTGCCGAGAAGACGGTACAGGCCATTACGGGCGACGAGGGTTATAAGTTCGGTGACTACACTTCGAAGTTTTTAACCGAAGGTGACAAAGCCTTGAGCAACCTTCGAGATGAAGCGTTCAACCAGATCCCCAAACAGGTTTGGACAGACATGCTCGGCGACCTCACAGAGGCTCAGCGTGAAGCCGTGGCAATCGCGTTAATTCAACTAGCCGCGATAGCCGTCCTCGCGTTCAACTTGGCGATGAATTTTATCACTTCGTTCACGTGGATGCGAGCTTGGAAGGTTGTAGTTTCGGCTACGAGATTATCTCCGATTGCCAATGCAGCGCAGTGGGCGAAACTGATTCAAGCTCGTTCATCCGTAGCTGCGTTAATCGGTCCTCTAGCGTTGCCTCTCGCTGCAGGAACTACTATTTTCCTTCTAATCCCTTACAAGGATTTCGTAGAAAACTTGGAAAAACGAATGCTTCTAAAACGAAAGTACCCCGTAATGAATCGTGCACTCACACTTTTAGTGTCGTGCCTCGCGATCAACGCCGGAGTTGTAGGAACCGCTACGAGCTCCGTTTTCTGGGTTCTTAATAAAATATACATATAAACATCAAATCGATTAAGCTTTATCATAACAAAAATAGATTCACTTTGTCAGGTTTCTTGTTTCCTTCTGCTTCGTCAATTTCATCCCCTTACTCGGCTTGAACGAAATCTCATCTTCCTCTTCGTCCTTCTCCTCCCCCCCTTCCCCCACAACCCCCACCGCCCCTCGATACGCCCACTGCCTCCAAACCTGCTCCCTCCTTTTATACTCTCCCCTCCTCCAAACGCAACCCTTAATTTCTTCGCCTTCAACCGTTTTAACCTTAAACTTAACTAAAGAGTTAACGCTAGCGTGAGCGTGAAAATACTTAAAAGCTCCATTACTAAACACGTGACGAACGGTTTTATTGTTTTCGATGCCTTCAGGCAATTCAACAGCAACACCACCCGTCCAACTCCATTCAGAACCTGCTCCATTGCGTAGCGAGTCGCGCGAAGATTGACGTTAATTTCCGTTAGAAATGAGTAGTCTCCTGTGCAGCGTTCTCCGTTTCAACGTGATCGATGGCGTCTCATGCTGAATTTTTACACATTATGAGTTGCCGTTCTCGCATCGTCGCGTTTCGCTCTGAGCAGGCGATTCTCACCTTCCTCAATAACATCCCAATCCAAACTCTCCTCTAAATCATCATAAATATCCCCCTCTCCCCCCCCTCATACCCCTCCACTCCTTCAACCCCCTTCGTGACGAAAACGACGGAGTTTTTAGAACGTCCTATTATGGAGATTAAGAGGTTTAAGGAGGTGGATTTACGCCAGGAAGAGTCGACGCCGCGTTTGGCGAGGATGCCGGGGAGGGAGTTTTGGAGGTGTTGGGTGGAGGAACGGACGGTGTAGAGGGAGAGGGGGGGGATGTGGGTTGGGGGG
>BLQM01000217.1:8140-24331 GCA_012489335.1 Triparma laevis f. inornata
TGAGAGCGTTGGGGGCGGCGAGAAGGGCGCGGGGGGTGTCGGGGGGAGAGTCAAAGCGGATGTCGACGTCCAGGATGATGAGCACTTTGTGGAGGAACCTTTGTAAGCCGGAGCACGGCAGGGTTAAAATGGTTCCTCCAGCACCGTCCACGTTGGCATGGATCGTTGAGTTGAGATGGGTTGCGTACTGAAGCCCGAGGGAGCGCAGGAAGTTCAGGGAGTCGTAATTGCGGGAGAGGGTGTTTACTGAGGAGGAGGCCACGTCGAACCAGATGTCACGGTCGAAATTTTCCGAGCGCTTCTCATAAATTGTTATTCGAGGTGAATTAGAATTAGAATTAGAATTGTGTAGGGAGGCTACGACTGCGTTGATGAGGCCGACTGGTCCCGCTCCTATCACGTTTATTGATTGGAAGGGGGGTGGGTTTGGGTTGGTGGTGGCTGCTTTAAGGGAGGTTTCGATGAGGGTGTTTAGGAACATGGTTGCGTTGGAGAGGAGGTTGGAGGCAGAGGAGGAGGAGGAAAAGGAGAACTCGGAGGACACGTCGGAATTGATGAGGAGTGATCTCCAGTCATGGTTTGTATTGGCGTTGTTCTGCGCCCGGGCCAAGCCTACTTGGTAAAGGCGCTTTAGGGCTGCGATGGATGGGTCAAGGGGAGACTGCGGAGTGTTGAGCGAGAGAGCATGGGGGGGGGATGGCGGGGCGGAATTCGTATCGCAGGTCTCGTCGGGTTGAGAGAAGGAGAGGGCGACCAAGATAACAGAGAGCACGACGCGCAAGAGTGAGGTGGGGCCCATGCGAGGTAGTTGTGGCGAAGGTTATCCACAGAGGTGAAAACGTGCTTCAAAAACTTTGATCAACGTCAATATTGCTAGAGCTGACTCTGTCCAGGGTAGCCAATGTAAATCTCTATGCAGGCGTAATGGTAGATCGTAAATAATTCACGTTCGCGTGTATTACGCGTTTCAAAATCGCCTAAACGCCTCATGGTAGAATCGTATATATTTTTTATCTCATTCGAGCCTATGTTTATTATATTCGAAATTTAAGGACCCCTGAGCGATTGGTTCAATCGTATAATTTTCAAAAGAGTGGATTTGGTAGTTTGAAATCAGTGTTTCTGGTGTTATTTTGGTCAGTCTTTAGAATATTAGTCAATCTAAGGCCATCTGAGATACCGAATATGCCATTTGTAGAGCAAATAAATCCCAGGAAGGCGAAAATACAACCCAAAAATCATAATTCTGAGAATTTTTGAAAAAATTACTATCGGACTTGTGTATTCAGGGATCTCATAAGTCCAAATAAGACAAAAAAATGAATCTATAAATAGCCAAAAGATTGATTTTCGTTCCAGCGATTTGAATAAAATACGATTTTCGCGTATATCTCGCGTTCTCGAATAGATCGTAGCCCACACGATTACCCTACACGATAATATATTTCATTTAAACCAGTCCTGGGGTTTTACTGACTTCTAGCGGCGGAGAAAAGGATTAGTTTAGTTTACGAACTTGACCCCTCCTGCATTCTACATTAGCGCATCTCAACCTCACGTTCTCGAATAGATCGTAGCCCACACGAATATCCTACAACCACACCTAGGTCATTTAAGCAAGTCCTGAGTTTCTACTCACTTCTAGCGGCGGAAATAAGGTGTTATTTAGTTTACGAACTTGGCCCCTCCCGCATTGTACATTAGCACATCTCAAACTACTCCTTAAGCCCCCTCCCTAGCCCCCTCAGTCACCTATAACACACTATATAATGAACATCGAACTTTTCGATCCTTTCCGGCCGCCCCTACCCTCACAAATCGAGGCCACTCTGATCCAGCATTCGCCGACTCGTTCGCCCTCAACGAACAAGTCGACCTCTGCACCTCTGAGCGTTTTGAAGTTTAATCGAAGAGGGTTCTACTTAGCTGCGGGCTATACGGATGGGACGGTCGTGGTTTGGGACGTTTTGTCGAGGTGTCCTTTGCGAAGGTTTGCTTCTTGTATTGGTTCGGAGGAAGGGGAGGAAGAGGGAGGGGTGGTGTCGCTCGATTGGAGTAGAGACAGCAGGACGCTGTTGGCGGCTGGGGATAGTGGCGGCGTTCTTGCAATTGATCTTTCTGTTACGCCTGTCGAGGGGATTCAAGTTCCGGCGATTGAGGGGTTGAGTAGTCTCCTGAAGGGAGCGGATGTTGGGACAATAAAATCGGCGCAGCTGAAGATCAGGCAGGCGACTTGCGCGTTGATTGTTACGACGGAGGGGCACGTGTTCACGGTGGATTGGGGGAAGTTGGGGAAGGAGTTGAGGAGGAAGAAGAGGCAGAGGAAGAGGGATGGAGGGGGTAGAGGGTTGGACGGGTTGAAGTCGCCTTTGGATGAGGAGGAGACATTGGATTTGTTGAAAATTAAGGTGAGCCGAGGACGAAGCCTGAGCGAGGAGCGAAGCGACGAGGAATAAAATCATGTTATACTAACTCGTCGCTTCGCTCCTCGTTCGCTCCTCGTTCGCTCCTCGTAACAATAACAGGTCCTCTGCAACCCAACACCAGCGAAGAAGAAACCAAAGAAGAAAGCCAAGGTGAGAAACTACGAGGAGCGAAGCGACAAGCTACGAACGCTATTTTTGCGCTCGTAATCCGGCTGCGCTAATAGCCTTAGACTAAATGCTCAAACCGCTTTCGTTGTTGCGCAATTCTGACGAGTCACGAGGAGCGAAGCGACGAATGAAGTAGAGAACGCGTTGTCTATGAATGAGGAGCGAAGCCGAGTAAAGCCGAGTAAAATAGAGAACAGGATTTCTATGAACTTGTTGCTTCGCTCCTCGCCGGGAAGCGCTCCTCGTAAAGTAGAGAACGCATTGTCTATGAACTCGTCGCTCAGCTCCTCGCTAAGAACGTTATATTTGCGCTTGTAATCCACCCGCCCTACTAGCCCTAGAATAACTGCTCAAGCCGCTTTCGACGTTACGCAATTCTAACTCATCAACGTCAATCTTCACGCGATTCGCTTCGCTTGTCGCAGGTAGCCCCGAAAGCGGACCCTTCGAGTAAGCACATGACCAGCGATTACGCCACCGCCGCCAGCTTCGACAAAAACGGCTACTGCGTGTTTGTGACCACTCGAGATACCGTCGTGGTTTTCGGGGCGACTACGAATTCGTTTAAGGAGCTTTATAGGTGGAAGGTGAAGGATAGTGGCACGCATAGTTTGATTAAGGGGATTTGCATGTCTCCGAAGGGGAGCGTGTTTGCGTTGAGGAGTAGAGGCGGGAAGGGTGGTGAGAGGATTTTGATGTTTGCGAATAGTTGCAAGGACGGAAAACCCACAATCGTCTTCAAGGATGCAGTGAACACGGACACCTTGTTCGATGACTGTGCGTTCAGCAACGACGGCGAGCACCTCGTGGCCGCAATGTTCGGGCGGGCGAAGGGGGTGCTGCTGCTGTGGACGGCCGACCAGAATTTCTTGGCGGATACGTTAGAAGGCCCCAACATGGAAATGACCTGCATGGCTTACCACCCGACGAGGAGGTGAGGCGAAGTGAGAAGCGAATCGACGAGCTGATAAAGCTAGTAGTGGTAGTGTCAGTTGATGCTTCGGCATCGCTTGCTGTCTTCGCCACTAGGTTCTAACACGGCTCGCTTCGCTTGCCGCTTGTCGCAGTTGCATCGCCACGGGCATGGCAGACGGTGGGATCGACCTGTGGGGCATTCCCTCATCGTGGGCTGCGTTCGCGCCGGACTTTCAGGCGCTGCCCTCGAACGTTGAGTACAAGGAGAGGGAAGACGAGTTTGACTTGGATATTGATGTTAAGGAGGAGTCGGGGGATGCGGAGGTGGAGGATGTCGAGGTCGTCACAATTGAGAAGCCGGCGGTGTACGCGAGCGACAGCGAGGACGAGGAGAAGGTGCGTAGTGAAGCGACGAGTTGATTAATACGCGACATTGCGATATTGAGTCACGAAGCGTCGACGATGTCACCTCTGACACAGCTCGCTACGCTCGCACTCGCTAAACTCCCAGGTCTTCTCGTTGAAGATGCTTGGCTTCGGTGCCGAGGCGGACGCTAAGGATCGGCTGCGGTTGTTGAATTAAGTGCAAGCTGATATGAATAAATTAATGTTTTAAATTAAAACTGTTGCGAGAGTTGCTGTTTACTCTCCCTTCTCCCAAAAAATCACCAAAAATGCTTGACCCCCACAACTAACCCCTCGCAGCGTCGATATAAAATAAAATATCATAGCGCGCCAGCGTCTGGTTACTTAACCCCCCCCCTCAAAGTCTCTTCTTAGTGGTGCAAAGTCAAAGTCACCCCAATGATCTCGTCAAAGTCAGGACCAGTCTTGGTGTCGGGGTTCAAATAACTCCTCTCGCCAAGCAGCATCGGGTAGGTCGAGTCCGAAGGGTAGAGGTCCTCGGGCGGGTCCATGACGAAGCAGCACTCCGACGGAATGGTGTCGCTACCGTCGCAGTTGACGCCGTCTTTCGTGGCCCCGGCGTGGATGAAGAAGACCTGGAAGATGTCCTTGTTGATTGTTGAGGGGCACTTCTTGAGCACCTTATTGTTGATCCACTGAGAGTAGACGACTTCCGTGTCCATGACGCCAATGTTGTTGTAGGTGGTGGTGCCGAACTGAGTGTGCATTACGCCGGTGAGGACGGCTATGGCGTTGATCTTCAACTCGGCGGGATTGTTGTAGTCGTCGTCGGCCGGGTTGCCATAAACCGCATCCTGAGTGCCGAGGTAGTCGCCGCCGTAATCTTGGTCCTGCAAGGCGGTTACGTAGTCAGCCATCTCTCCAGGGAGGTAGTTCCAGGCTTGCCTTCGGGCGTAGGGGGTGGAGGAGAAATTGAACTCTTTCTTCAAGGTTTTGCTGATTTTAGTGATTGCTGAAGGTGACGAAGCCCGGGCGAGGAGCGAAGCGACGAGTCAGTTTAGAATCTTCTTAATGCGAGGAGTAGGAGAATAGCGGCACATCATAGTCACTCGATCTCCACATCTTCGTCACTTCGCTCCTCGGACGTTCGTCCTCGTTTCTCACCCTCTTCAACAGTGCTGTTCAGGTGCTGCTCGCCTTTCCCAGTAACCCTACCGGTCACGGTAGTCAGGAACAAATTCTTCGGCTTGTCTGGCGTCTCGTGTTCGCCGCGAACGACCAACACCGGCCAGCTCTGGCTGAAGTAATTCTGCACGAGGTCTCCGTCGTGGGGAGCGTCCGGCATGGACCAGCGGACGAGCGGGCGGAAGGAGTCAGGTAGAGCATCCAAAAAATCCTCCGTAGCACGGGTAGAGTACATGTTAACGTAAGTTGAGTTAAGCTGCTGAATTCCAGTGGCGAAGTCGATCTCCGAGACTGTCTTAATCGCCTTCTGAACATCGGAAGTTGTCTTACTATTAAAAGACTGAATCATAGTCAAAGGAGACAGCCACTCGAAGTTTTCAATCTTAAGCTGATTCAAAGCATCATTAAAAGGTACACCAGGGAACCAGAAATCCCGGCCCATTTGGATATCATCCGGATCAGGTGCAGGGATACTTTCGTCAATAGTCTTAGTGAAACGGGAGGAGACGATTAGGTCGCTAGCAAAGTAGGAAGATGGGGGCGGAGAACAGCCGAGAAAGACGAGGGCGTCGTTGGGACCGATGAGGGTGGATTGCGTGTATGTGGAGGAGGGAATGTCACCGAAGCAGGTTTCGAAGTTTACGTCGCAGAAGTTGGAGGGGAGATCGGACTGCTTAAACATATATTCCATGTAAGTCCCATCAGGATTATCAGGACCATTACTATCAAAAGGTAAAAACCAACTCGCGAATGCACTCTCAACGGCATACCCTGAATCCTGTAAGTGTTTTGTGAGGTTTTTTGAGAGGAGAGATGCGTGGGCGGGCGTGAGCGAGCACGTGGCGGCACCGCTTGTTTGTATAGAAATTGAAGGGAAAGCGGTAGCTAACAGCGGGGATAAGACAAACATCAGTCCTGCGAACGTAAGATGATGACTGCACATGATTAATTAACTTCGAACGACTTCAGGGAAGTGGTGAAAGACTTCTTTATAAGATCGCGCAAACCTCTTCTCCCAATTTTTTTCGAGATTCCAGGAAATTCTCAAAACCAACAATGGCGCCCGCGTGAGTACTACATATAGACTATTACTAACGATGACGGCGTGGTGTGATGCACACCGGTTTCGTGGAGTGGTGTGGAGGATGTTTTTGAGACATGAAATCAGATTGGCCGGAGATTTGGTCCTCCTATCGGTGGCTGATTGCGACTACAGGTGTCCTACCGCTGACACGGTGGTAGGATCAGGGTTGGGTAGTATGTGACATCCCCACAGTGCTGCATTGTAACGTCGTTGAATGTGTATATTAAATAAAATTAAGGTCTTCGATTATTCACCCTCGCCTTCGATGGGAAAGCGTTTCGTCATTGACTCTCTACACCCTCTCCTTCCAACACCTCTAACCCTCTTATCGCCTTTATCTCCCAGAATTTTGGTCACAGGCTCGGTGGTGTTCGCCGTAATTTTCGGAGCTCTATTAATTTTAACGCAGTTCGCGCGTGGAGCCGGAGGTGAGAGAAGCCCACGTTAGTGATCCAAACGGTGAAGTGTAGTGAAGGACCGATTCGCGATAAGGTTACCCAGTAAACTCCCAAATTCGTCCAATAAATTCTAATGCCCCCCCAAAAAAACATCAACCCCCCCCTCGCTCTTGAAGTCCTCGACAAAGACAACACCTCCATCGCTTCCATCGTAATCACAATCTCCGGAGTCTGCATGTGGATGCTCTGGGCGTGTTCCTGCCTACACCAATGGCACCCTCTCATAGTTCCTTTGTATGAGAAGGCGGAGTAGGCGGAGTAATGTTAGGAACGTTTAGTAATGGGTATTTTGAGGAGCAGGGGGGGAATAGGAGTTTATGCAGTGACCGATTTGTAATAATAGCGATCTCTCAGAGAGTCTCTCAGAGAGACGAATATGTTTTCATACGCAAAAATAAGAAGGCGTTGTTTTTTTAAAATTTCATGACATGTAAAATTATTTGAGGGGTTGTGGTGTAGCATTTTCGTTTTCTGGAACTAGTTCTCCTTCCCAGACGTTGAGGATACGAGTTCAAAGTCATTATTCAAAGCTATGTTTATATGGTGCGCGTTTTGTGTTAGAAATTCCCAGCTCTCATATATACGAACGATTATCATCAAATGATAAATTATATGTAAATTCTCACCTCGAGCTGACCCCCCCCTCCTCCCTCTCTTCCTAAAACATATACGATGCCCAATAAACAAAATTGCAACCCCACTAATCAACATAATAACCAAATTAACCAAAATCAACCCCCCCTCAAAAACGCCAAGTTCACTAGTACCAGGCGTCTCAGTATGTAAGTTTTTAATACCAACCTCCTTCGGTTTATCATCGATGATCCTACACTCTTTAAAAAAATCCATCTCAGGAAATTCATCTCCCACATACTCAGAGCCACGGTTGCGTAGTTTGTTAGGATTTGGACCGTTTTTATTGAAGGCGGAGATGTCGCCGTAGGATTTGAAGGATTCGACGACGGAAATACCGGAGGTTACGAGGCCGACAGGCGTCTGTGTTTTTTTAAGTTTGGGTTAGTTATTTTTTGTGTGTGACGTGCATCAATGCTCACAAATCTAACTCGCTCGTCGTCGCTTCGCTCAGGTGTCGTGGGCGCGCGCCGTTTTAGGAGGAGTCTCGAAATTCGCTGCGTATCCGATGGTCACGGCAAAGAAGCGCCTACAGAGCCAACTACACAATTCGTTCACTTACCTCCCAAGGTGATTTTCCTAATCCCTGATTCTTTGCATAAGATATAAACAAATCAGCACACCTTGAATCCTTCCCACTCCCCGCGAAACTAATCGTCCCCTTCTCAAAAGGTCTTTCAGGGCTCAACGGATCATCCTGTATACTATTCTTCCAATTCCACTTTTCCTTTAAAATAGGATCAGAGTTTACACCGAATTGTACTAAAAAGTTAGGTACTACACGGTAGAAATAGGTTGAATCATAATAATTATCTTTGAAGAGGGCGAGGAGACGATCGTAACCGAAGGGAGACCAGGAACGGTGGAACATCATTTGGAAGGAGCCTTTTGTGGTTAAGCAATTTACGGAGAAGGTTGTAGGAGGGGGAGTAGACATTGTGAAGGAGGATGAGAGGGAGAGGAGAAGTTGACCGAGGGAGGGTTTGAGGGGGACGAGCACGAAGAAATTTGGGGTGGCTAAAATTACTTTTTTAGGGAAAGCAGGTGTGTTTTGAGGGGTTGAGAGCCAACTAAAATTCTATGAGGGTGTGTGGAAAAGCGTAACAGACTCTGGGGTTGCATGTGGGACGTGAAAACGAAGAATTAAATTTGAGGGAAGGAAAATCTGAGAAAAGTTTGCTATCAATTCTCTAAACCTGCGTACCACGATGTCCAAATTTGTAGCCTCCGAGTCTAAGGGTTACCACGAGACTCCAAAAAATCGTAGGAAGCGCGGTGGGGAGGACGAGGGGGATGAGAATGAGGAGGGGATTATTGAGGGCGCGGACGGCGTGAGGAGCGGAGAGTTGTTGGTTAACGGTGGGAGGGCTACGAGTTTAGAGGAAGCTAGAACTCCAAAGACGAAGGCTTGAGCTCGTCAATCGGGTGATCTTCCTTCTAAATATTACGAAGGTCGGAGATCATTCCTGCTGGTGCGCCCGCAATCTTGTCGTTGTTGAAATCCCTGAGGGCATTAAGAGCATCAGTGATGGTGCCTTCACAGGCTGCAGTATTTTGACTACCGTATCTTTCCCGACGACGTTAAAATCGATTGGTCGAGCTGCCTTCGCTCAATGCTCCAGTATAGAAAAGGTCGATCTCCTCCCCACAAACCTTCAAAAAATAGGTGATCAAACCTTCATGTTCTGCTCAGAACTAAAATCGATGACGATCCCGGACTCGCTTCAAACGCTTGGTGGCCAAGTCTTCCTCCGCTGCTCCAATCTGTTCTCCTCCAATATTGACACTCACGACAACGACGAAGTCGTCGCCCACCTCCGCTCTAAGCAGAAGAAGGATGCAAGAACGAGGAGGTTGCAGCAGAGGCAGGAGACAAGGGAGAAAACGCAATGTAAATTAGCCATATAAACCTTTGTTAAAAAAATCACCTCGTCTGCTCTTGAGCCTTGACTTGCGCTTCTTCGCCGTACAAGAACTCGGAGACCGGTCCAGATACAAAAAAACCTCCCATCCCCCCCAGCCGAATATCGAGATCATGTTCGCGAATTTTACTTTTTATGGGGCGGAGCTAGAGGCGTTGAATAGGTAAAAGTAGACTAAATGAACAATGGGCTGTAAATTATCTCCACGTATTCGTATAATGGTCTATTTCAGTGGGGTTCTTGATCAGGTGCAAATTTCCAAAAAAAGCTGGCAGCATCTTGGGGCAGTACTAACTTACCTATATGTTCGGCTTCGGAAAGAAGTCGTCCCTTCCAAAGAGGGACTCCTTCACCACCAGCCCCCCCCCCACAACCAATCCCCAATCCGCCATCACGCCCCCCAGCTCAAATTTAACTCCCAAATCCTCCATCCCCCCCACCTCCCCCGATTCATTCTCCTCCCCTTACTCTCAAATCCCCGTTTCTCACTCTGACTCTCTCGACACTTTGAATACAACAACTACTAATACGACGAACGCTGATAGTGGTCAGAGTATGGATGGTAGATCTGTTAGAGTAAAGAGTAAGAGTAGAACTACCTCGTCGCCTAGAACGTCACCTAATCGCAAGGTAAGAATTAAACGCTCAGCTTCGTACGGCAACAACTCCTCCTCCTCCGCAAGACGCGTTCCTCGCGCGGGCACAAAGGGCGTGGCCACATCGTCGCAGCAGCATGATGGCTTGCGTTCGCCCGCCCGCCAAGATGCGGAGAAATGGTCCCGGACGCTGGTGTGGTGGAGGACAACGTTTGCACTACTCCAAGCCGCTGAAGGAGCTCTTACGCGGCATGAAAAAAAGCCTTCTTGAACTGCGTCAAGCCAGAGAAAACTTCCGAACATCGAACGCTAAAGCGAAAGATCAACCCTAAAAAAGAAAAAACGTCCCTCTAATCCCCCCCCCCCTCAACAAACTCTCAGACTCCCCGATCCTCCTTCGTAACCTCCCTCTTCTCCGGTCGTGGTAACAAACGTGCATTTTCCGGTGCTCAAGATCCCGGAGTAACTCGTAGTAGCAGTTATAGGAAAAGGGCAGTCACAGAAGATGATGTCGATCATATCGGTGAATCAGTAATGGATCACGTTCGTCGTCTCGTTCTACCCTCTCTAACGATTTTGTCAGATATGAATCAAACGAATGTTTCCGGATTCGCAACACCATTAATCTCAGATGCGATGCATTTACGTTCAATCTATTCACATAGATGGAATCCGTTGAGTTTGAGTTTTTATAGATTAAGGAATAGTCATAGTTATAGGAATTTTATGTTTGCTATTATTTTAGTACATACGTGTAGTATTGCGTTTGTACCTCCAAGAGATGATATAGATTTTGAGAATGTTAGTCCTAGTTTTCATTTAACATCTTATAAATCTCAAACTTTCTACCTTAATCTTTTAAACTATATAATCCTATCTCTATATTTATTTGATTTAATAATCCAATTATTCTATCAACATGTTTATTGGAGGGATGTTGATTGGGCGAAGGATTATGTTAAATTTAGTAGTAAGAAGAAGAAGAAGGGGGGGGATGTAGGGAGGTATAGAACTAGTATCGCGAAGGAGAGTGAGAGTATTAGGTAAGAGAGAGGGAGAGGATCAGGAATATATTAACGTTGCTAATAATTTTTTTACTAACGTACGTGTAAAAACTACGCTTTCTCCGTCTCGCTAACGCGCAACCCAACCTCCCACAGGATCACTGCACGATCAATGCGAGCGGATAGATCATTCCTAACACAACTAAAACTAATCTACCAGAATTTAACCTCCTACTCCTACAACTCCATCTTCATCCTTAACACTCTAATTGTCCTCGCTCAATTCTTCTCCACCATTTTTTCAGTCCCATCTCAGTGCGCGTTCTTGAGACCTATCATGTTTATATTTATTAATTATAGATTACAGACTGCGGCGGGGGCTATGCTTAATATGTTCCCAGAGTTGAGTGATATGTTGATTATTCTTATTCTATTTTTACTACTATTCAGTTCTTTTACTTCTATTTTTATAGGAGGCAGTGATTATGAAATTGACGCGTTTCGGGAGGAAGGGTTTGGGACCTTTTTTTTAGCCTTTTGAATTATTATGTTTTGTTGAGTACGGAGAGTTTTCCGCAGATTATTGGGAGGTGAGAGTTTTTATTTATTTAAGTTATTGGAGTAAACGCGCATTGTCAGTTTTATCTAACACCCCAAACCTCCCCCCACCCATCCTCCCACTCCTCCCCTACACACAGATTCGGTAACGAAACAGACACCTCCATCCCCAACCCTAACTTCTCCCTCCCAATCTACAACAACATCGGCTACCTCTTCACAACCTTCCTAATCCTCGGCTACTTCGTCCTCATGGCATACATGACCGCAATAGTTTTCGACGGGTATTATAACGTTAAGATAAAAATTAGTTTACAGGAATATTTGACGGAGAGGAGTGCGTTGGCGGCGGCGTTTTTGGCGATAAGTTGGGATCCGGTTATGGGAGAGTTTAGGGAGGCGTTGACTTTGGGAGATTTGCTGGAGGCGAATGTGAGGAAATTAGAGGAGCGAAATCTAGAGGGGGGATTTGGGGTGAAGGGGATTGGGGTATTAAAATAATCTTAAACTAACTCCCCCCTACCCTCCCCGGCTCGCTTCTCTCACCGCTCTTTACAGCTCAAGATTCACGGTACAGAAACTGGCTTTCACAGAACTGCGGAGCTCTTTAATGACCTAGACCTCGATCAGAACGGCTCTCTCGACGAGAACGAATTTTACAGCTTCTGCGACGCCGTCTGTCAACGAGTCGAGAAAGATTCAATAGACACTCAAAATTTAATCGACGCTAGTTTTAATGAAGACGATAACGGAATGCACAGGAACCCATCGAGCACGGAGAGTATTACGGATTCAGGTAGATTAAAGAAAAAATCTTCGATTAAAATTTTTAGAGATAGTGCGTTGAGATGGTATACGATTATGAAGGAAGATGTTATTGACGCTATAACACCTTTTATTCCGGATAAGGGTTCGCATATTCTCTTTAATCATATATTGGAGTTGTTTAGGAGTGGGTTGATACAGGTGGGAATTCATTTGGGAGGAGGGAAGCGACGATAACTAGGAGAAGCGATGAGTTGGAATAAGAGTATATAATACCTACAGTCGACTCGAAGCCGAACGAACGAAGCCGAACGAACAAAGCCGAACGAAGCCGGCGAACAAAGCTTCACACCTTTAACCTCCCCCTCCCCTCCTCGGCTCGTTCGCTCGTTCGCTCGCCACTCTTCAGGTATTCTTTCTACTGGCTTGCATCTACATCTACTTGTTCGCCGTAATGGGCATGTTCGTGTTGGGGAAGGATGAATGCATCGCCGCGTCATTATTACACAAAGACTTGGACGAGGTGAGAAACTGCTAGGAGCGAAGCGACGAGCTGGAAATGCGATATTTCCGTTCGTAATCGACCTACACTACTAGTTCCAGTCTAGATAACGACGCCACAATCACCGCTACGTAATTCTAACACGTTAAACCCAATCCGCATGCGACTCGCTACGCTCGTCGCAGATACCGTACTACGAGAGGTTCGACACCTTCCAGAATTCCATGCTGACAATGTTTCGAATGGCCACCGGAAGCGGCTGGCATGAAATCATGTTCCTTTACTGGGATTGTGAGGCCCCCTGGGGCGGCAATAACTTCGTCCCGGCGTTCTTCGTCACCTTTCACTTCACGTTTTGCATAGTGTTCTACAACGTGTTGGGAGGACTGATCTTCGCGCACTACAAGCAGATGGCGAACACGAGCTTTGTCGACGAAGGGGTCAACGCCAAGAAGAAGAAGAGGAGGAAGAAGGGCAAGAAGGGCAAGAAGAACAGGAAGACACTGGCTAAGAGGTGAGAAACTGCGAGGAGTGAAGCGACGAGCTGAGAATGCGTTAATTTCGTTTGTCATTCGGCTGCGCTGGTAACTCCAGTCTAGATATCGACGCCTCTATCACCACCACACAGTTCTAACTTGTTAACACCAATCTTCATGCGGCTCGCTACGCTCGTCGCAGGAACAGCACGGCCATCCCGGAGATGAGGAAGAGCGCCAGGTTCTGGAGGGAGGCGATGGAGCAAGGAGCGGGAGACGAGGACGACGGAATGAGGTCGCGGGCCGGCTCTATGACCTCCAGCCCGGGCATACCGAAGGGGACTTTGGGGAAAGCCGGTTCGTTCTCGAAGGATGGCATGTCCAAGATGGAGGGCATTTACGAGCAGCATTTGCTGACGCAGCAGCTCCACAAGACCGCCCACAAGAGTTTCAACTACAATCCTTGGAGTAGTAAGGTACGAAGCGGAGGGCCGCAGGAGCGAAGCGACGACGTACACAACCCGATCATTCATTCTAACATCGTCGCTGCGCTCATCCTCGCTTCGCTCCTCCGTTGCACAGGTACTCGCGAGCATGGCCGACCGACTCCTTCGCCCCAACGCGGGCATGAGCTGGGACGTCACCATCATAGACAAGAAGACAGACGGAGAGATCAACAACGTCAACGGGAGCGCGAAGAAGGACAGGCGGGAAAGGAGCAACAGCGCCAACAGCGTCGGATCCGTTTTCAGGAGGATCAGAGCCAGCACCAGCAGCACGGTCAGCACGGCGAAGACGCTGCCCCGCCTCTCCAAGCGAAGCTCGACGACCAATTTGAACCAAAAGGGGGATGGACCCACGGTGGCCAACAGGAGAAGATTCTGGCTCAAGTCCATGGGCGTCATGTCCTCGACCAGGCAGGCCCAGACGAAGGCAGGGTTTAAACAAAAGGCGGTAGAAGGCGGCAGCGGCCAAAGCGTAGGAATAGAAATGCAGGACAAATCCACTCCTCGGGATGACGACGGCGGAGACGGCAACGGCGAATCCCATCGAATAGAAAGGAACTTCTCCTTCGAATCCGACAGGTTTGGCGAAGAGGAAGAAGACGACGAAGATACTTCAAGCAGCAGCGAAGACGAAAGCAGCGAAGACGAGAGAATCGAACGTAGAAAAAGTAGCAAAGGCAGGAAGCTCAGAAGGAGTGTAGGAGGCAACCATGATGGGGATGATGTGGACATGGCGTTTAAGGATAGGGAGATGCAGCTTTCGGATGCGGAGTTCCAGGAGACTTTTGGAATGAACAAGGAAGCTTTTAAGGGGTTGGCGGCGTGGAAGCAGAAGGATTTGAAGAAGAAGTATGGGTACTTTTGAAGCCTTCTTTTGAAGCGGATGTAATTATAAAATTGTTTAATTAAAATGGTTTTTAGGTTTATTATAATTGTTTGTGGCGATCTGTATATATATATTTTCATAAATGCGACGTTGGTACTTCGAATTGGTTTTGGAGCTGATCTCAAAATAGTTTACAAAATCTATTCAAAATCCTGAAAGCAAGACCATAATTTCACTTCCTCGTTACGAAAACCACAACTGAACACCCACTCTCGTAAATCTAAATCAACTCAACCCCGTCACCACTACCTCCCTCCTCCACGACCCTCGTAACCCCGTTCCTCACCCCTCGATCGATTTCAAGTTTTAGTTTCCGTCTCCGCTCTTCCCACCCTTCACCATGCCTCTCTCCGGAGTCTCCGACCACGAGGAGATGAACCCCACCAAGCGCAACACCATGGAGGACGTCCACCGCGTGACGAAGAACTTCATGGGATTCTCAGAAATGTCCTACCTCGCTGTCTACGACGGCCATGGTGGGAGGGGTTTAGTCGACTTCATGGAAACCCGCCTAGAGCAGAACATCGCAAACGAAATCCGCTCCCCCGTCCAAATCCCGGGTTCGGAGAACACACCTCCACCCCAGTCCCCGGAGATGTCAAACACCCTCTTGGCTATTGAGCGTGCGTATTTGCTCACGGATATTCAGTCGAGGCAGGCGGGGATTATGGCAAGCGGCGCGACTGCTGTGAGTTGCCTGGTCGATCAGAGCGCGAAGAAGGTACGAAAACCAAACCCTAACCTCTACCTCCCCCCCCCTCTACCTCCCCCCCCCTCTAACTCCCCCCCCCACCCCCTCCCCCAGATCTTCGCCGCCAACTGCGGAGACGCTCGCGCCGTCCTCTGCCGCTCCTCCTCCACCCTCCGCCTCACCCACGACCACAAAGCCGACGACCCCAAAGAGATCTCCCGCATCGAGTCCGCCGGAGGCTTCGTACTACGCAACCGCGTCCTCGGAATCCTAGCCGTTGCCAGATCCTTCGGAGACCACGGTATGAAGGTGCGAAACGAAACCGCGAGCGAGCCGAACGGCGACGAGATTGGGAATAAGATATCTGTGGGAACAACTTAGCGTAGCTGCTAGTTCCAGCGTTTAACGTTACCGCCGCTTTCATCGTTACACAAATCTAACACATTAACTACAATCGTTCATGTCTCCTCGCTAACGCTTGTTTGCAGGAGTTCGTCATCTCCAGACCGTACCTCTCCGAGACTGACCTCAAAGACGACGACGAGTTCATAGTTGTAGCCTGCGACGGACTATGGGACGTCATATCCGACGATGAGTGTACCGATTTGGTTAAGAAATACACTAAATCGGGAGCGGACAACACTGCAGCAGCGCAGATGCTCGTTGAGGAGAGCATGGCGAGGGGCAGTACCGATAACATTAGTGTTATAGTGGCCTGGCTTTAGTTTTGGTTATTTAGTCGCCTCCCTGCCCCTCAACCCCCCCCCTAGCTATAGTTTTAGTCACCCCCGACCCGCCCTCCCCTTGTTGTTACTACATAATAAACGAAATAAATCCTTTGGATACAAAACTACAAGTCCACAATTACTCTACAATATTACATTTCACTTCAACACTCACACAACACTCACACTAACCACGCAACGACAAAGCACCACCCTTGATGGGCTTCAAGTTCGACTTCACGACCTCGCCACTTCCCCCACCCCCGGCTTTCACGTCTAACCCTCCCCATAACTCGCCTCCGCCCCTCTCCTCCGTGGTCGGCCT
>BLQM01000217.1:24770-38409 GCA_012489335.1 Triparma laevis f. inornata
CCCCTCCCCGTCATTCCCATGAAGGGATCCTCGTTCAACCCTTCCTCCCTTCCCTTCGCCCCCTTCGGCAAATCCGGCAACACCACCCCCTTCCCCACCAACGGCTTCTTCGCCTGCCAAGTCTGCTGCACCCTCTTCACCGGCATCTTCTGCTGCCTAGCCTTCTCGAAACTGCTACCCCATTGGAACCCGTCGTCCTTCCCCGCTCCTTTCCTAACGAACTTCTGCCCTCCAGCAGTCTCCTCCTTAACTTCAGCGTAAACGCCAATATCTCCGCTTCCGGGTTGACCTGGATCAGCGTAAGGGTACCTCAACTCCGGGTGGCGCCCCCAAGGTCCGTAGGGCTGCTTGTCGATGTCGGCTGACTGCCTGTACTGAACTAGCCCGAAGCCAGTGTAGCCTCCTGAACCTCCGTCGAAGCTGTGAAATTTGGGGTTAATTTGTTAGAAATACGTGAAATACGTAGCATGATAGCGATGTTGCATAATACTGTCTTCTAGCTCGTCGCTGAGTTCCGAGCTGGGCTTCGTCCTCGCTGTCGCTGGTCTCACCTCTTTCTCCTCTTAGGAGGCTGCTTCTTCCTTAAATCGCTCGTTACGAAAAACAATCCTCCGCCACCTTCGTACTGCTCCATTTCTGCTTGCTTTCTTTTCATTTCTTCGAAGGCTTTGCCCTCCAAGTGCAGCGCGTCCATGAACCTCGTATCTACCTTCTCGATCTTCACGCCGGTCTTCTCCCCAATCTCCAACCTCTTCCTCTCGGCCCACTCGACCAAACTACTGTAGGGAACGCCGTTGAAGACCACCTGGGGAACGTGGTGAATCCACTTGTAGCTCTTCATGACCTCCAACAAGTTCTCCTCTCGCTTCCTGATGAGATCCGCAATCGCGTTGCTGTACTTGCCTAGCTTCTTCTCCCTCCTCCTCCTCAACGCCTCGAGCCTCTGCTTTCCGTCTCCGTCCAGCGCCATGCTCAGCTGCTTCTCAAGCTCCGCCAACGCGAACTCGTCCGCTTTCCGAGCCTCCAGAAGTGCGTTCATCTCATCCTCAAAGCTGGCCTCCTTCTGCATCAGAATCTCCACCTGGCGCTTGAACTCGGCCTCGCTCAACTCCAGCTCCTTGATCCTCTCCTTGAGCATTCGAGCCATGTTCTCGCTCGCCTGGTTCGCGTTCTGCATCGCACGGAGCTGCTCCAAGTTGCTTGCCAGCTGCCCCTTGCTGTTCTCGAGCTCGGCCCGCGCGTCACTGTCGCTGGCCCCGAACCTGCGAAGAGCGAAGCACGAGGAGCGAAGAGACGAGTTAGTTTAGAATGCTCATGTGAGGAGCACGCAATTGTCGCATTCTCAGCGAGGAGCGAAGCGACGAGTTCATAAGCAAGGCGTTCTCTACATTACTCGCTCCTCAAGGAGTCTCGTTAGGACCGTAATTGTCGTAATCCCAGCTCGTCGCACGCAATTGTCGCATTCCCAGTTCGTCGCTTCGCTCCTCACTGGGCTTCGTCCTCGCTGTCGTCGTTCGCTCCTCGGCTCGCTACGCTCGCCGCCTCACCTCGCCTCCGCCTCGCTCAGCTGACCCCTCATGCCGTCAACTTCACTTGTCTTCTCGCCAATGGCGTTCTGCAAGTCCGCCACCAGCCGTTCCCTATTCTCCAGTTCCTTCCTCAACCCATCCAACTCATTCAAGATGGAAGGATCAACATAATTCTCAGCCTCCCTCCTCAGCCTCTCGTTCTCCATCTCCATCCCCTCGAACTTCTCCTTCATCTCGGCAAGCATTTCCGCCTTCTCCGTCAGCGTGCCCACGAAATCGTTCAATTTCTCGACATCTCTCCCGTCCCTCTCCAAGACCATTTCGATCTGGCTACCGTCAGCCATGGGGAAATCGTGCAAAATCAACTCCTGGACCTCACTATCCTCGGTTCCCGCTGTGCTCGGCCTCGAGCCCTGCGACGAGCGTAGCGAGTCACATGAAGATTGGTGTCGATGAGTTAGAATTGCGTAGCGACGAGAGAGACATGTGCGTTTAGTCTAATGCTACCAGCGCGGCCGAATTATGAGCGCAAATATTGAGTTCTTAACTCGTCGCTTCGCTCCTCGCAGCTTCTCACCTCCTCAGGTCCCTTCTCTTCGTCATCCATGACACTGCTCGCGGTCCTCCACAGCTTCCTGACCGCCTTGTGAAGCGTCTCCTGCTTCGTGCGCTCCTTCTTACTCGCAGCGCCCGCCTTGGCAGCCTTCAAAGCTTCCCTGGCCTCTCGCTTCGCCTTACTCTTCTGGTCTCGCTCCTCTTCCACCAGAAGCATCAGCCTATCGTTGATGACTCCGAGCATCAATACCTGATCCGCGTCCGGCCAGACGCTGACATCGCACTCGAAGTCCACCTCTCCGTTCTCAAGGAACACACACGACCTCCAGCCTCCAGCGTCGTTCATGGCGTGCTGCAAAACCTCGGATTGCTTCTTCAAGAGCTTCTCCCTAGCCTTCAAGTCTCCGACATCCCCGTGCGTAGTTTGAATTTGACTGAGCACATTCTTCAACGAAGCAAGAATTTCGCTATCCATGGTCGCCAGCTCCGCAATATTTCCAGCAACTAACGCCGCTTGGAGCATCTGGTCCGCCATTTGCGAACCGCCGGAGACCTGTTTGCCCTCGGATCGGATCTTGTTTTGGGCCAAACGATTGCTGAGGTCCTTGAGATCAGAGGTGTTGAGGCTGTTCTGAAGAACGTCCAGAATAGCCTGTGGGGAGGGGTGAGGACGAAGCCAGAGCGAGGAGCGAAGCGACAAGTTAGTATAAAATATTCGTTCGTTAATACTCATCGTCATCGTTTCAATACGAGCGGCGTTTTCGAAGAGCCTCCTCGTTGTAATTATGACACCTTCGTAATCTCGTCGCTCCGCTCCTCGCTAGTTTATAATGGTTCGTAATGCGAGGAGCACACAATTGTCGCATTCCCAGCTCGTCGCTTCGCTCCTCGGCTCACCTCCTCCTCAACCTCGTCCTCGTCCTCGTCTTCATCCTCCGCCTCTTCAAGAAAGTCAGTCGTCTGAATGACCCTAATGGCGTCCAATATGTCATCGATCTCGTGGTCATCCAATTCCATAACGATTTCGTCCAAGTCTCCTTCCAGACCTTCTTGCTTCTCGTGAAGCTCCCTGGCCTTGACAGCGTCGTGATTGTTGTGCGCTTCCCCAATTTCATCCTTAATCGACTCTATTTTCGCGTCCATCCTTGCAGCCTTTTTGGCTTGGTTGATGGCTTCCTTGACGTTTCTCCTGATCTCAGTGGGCTGTGATTTCTCCTGTTTCTTGGCGAAAGCTGCAGCGAGCGAAGCGACGAGTTAGTTTTATAACGCAATTAAAGCTCGTCGCTTCGCCCCTCCTGGAGCCTCATAACGAACGGAATTAACGCATTCCCAGCTCGTCGCTTCGCTCCTCGCAGTGCCTCACCTCTCATCGCCTTGGTGCGTTCAAACATCTTCGCCTGCAGAAGGTTGACAGGCGGAGCGCGGATGCTAACTCTGTGACCGGTTTTGACCATCGCATCGGGCAGCTGCGATTTAGCAACGGCAACCGTGGCCGACCTTGGAGGCTCTTTGCTGATGGGCACAGGCGAGGGAGCTTTCGGGGCCGGCGAAGTAACTCTTGCAGGCGACGTCGTGCGGTGCAAATTCTTCATTGAGTTGAAGAGATCCGGCGACTTCGACGGTTGTTTTTGTTGTTGAGGCGAGGGAAAAGGAGATTTTTGGGTTTGTTGTGCTTGGGCAGGGACCGGGGCAGGAGCCGGGGCAGGCGATGGTGATTTTTGAGGCACCGGAGAAGGGCTTTGCTGCTGCTCAGGTTGCGGGGTCGGACTCTTGGAACTCTCCAGAGTTTGCGGTGGCAACGGGGTATGCGCGACCGGGGTCGGTGTGAAGATCTCTTCAGTTTGCTGCTGCGGCTTCTCGCCGATAACTTCCTCAGTCTTACTGGGGGGGCGGCTTGCCTGCATCTTGGCCTCTTCCAATTTGACCGTTTCCCACCTTACCTTTTCCTCCATTTCTTTTAGCTGCCTTTGGTGCTTCTCGAGGTCCTCCTGGTGCTTTTTCATCGCTGCCTCTTGATCCGCCTGTTGCTTCAACAGCTGCGACGAGCGTAGCGAGTCGCATGAGGATTGGCGTTGACGAGTTAGAATAACGTAGCGACGATAGAGGCGTCGGTGTTGACACTGAAGCTAACAGCACGGCCGAAATTCGAGCGCAATCGTCGTATTACCGGCGAGGAGCAAAGCAACAAGTTCATATACAACGTGGTCTCTACTTTACGAGGAGCGAAGCAACAAGTTCATAGACCATGAGACCTCGTTCATAGACAACGTGTTCTCTACTTTACTCGTCGCTTCGCTCCTCATGGAGCCTCATTTTCGAGCGCAATCGTCGTATTCCCAGCTCGTCGCTTCGCTCCTCACAGTTTCTCACCTTCTCCATTTCGGCATCGTCCACCATACCCATTTGACTGAGCCTTTTGCGGTTCTTCTCCATCTCTGCCAACTCTCTTTCGTAAGCTTCTTGCTCTTCTGCGAGAGCCTTTGCTCTCTTGGCCCGCTCTTCGTCGTCCTTCCTCCTCTTCTCTTCAAGCTCGAACAAGTTATTGAACAAGTCGTCTTGAAGCGTTTCGGAATTCTCGCGCTCAATCGCCGACATTCGGCGATCGTCCATCGAACCCCTCAGTTCTGTGGCAGCATTTAGGGCCGCTACTTCAGTATCCACCTGATCCTGCAGTTTGTTAACAGTATCTTCATACCCTGCGACGAGCGGCGAGCGAAGCAAGCCGTGTTAGAATTGTGTAGTGACGAAAGCGCTTGAGCATTAAGCCTAAAGCTACGTCGCTTCGCATTGCTACTCCCTTAAATTGTCGTATTCCCAGCTCGTCGCTTCGCTCCTCGCAGCTTCTCACCTTGCTCCATGCTCTCAGTCCTCTCCATTCGGTTCGTAACGTAGGCGGACACGCGGACTTTGCTGATCTTGTCCTTGATGAGAGTGGGCGAAATGGATCGCTTTTCCTCCTTGTTTTCGTCCACGGGGGTGAGGGTGAGGGGGTCGAGAGGTTCTTCTTGCTCTGCTTGCAGTTCGGTGGTGGGGGGTGGTATGGCGGGAGGTTCTTGGGCGGACGGTGTTTCTTCGACGATGGGGGGGGGTTGGAGGGGTGGGGGTGGGTGATTTTTCTTCGAGGGAGGGGGGTGCTGGAGTTTCTATGGATGGAGTTTCTACGGCTGGAGTTTCTACTATGTTCGGCGTTTCTTGGACAACAAGTTGTTCGAGGACGGACGGCTGTTCGACGACAGGTGTTTTTTGGACAACAGGATGTTCGACGACGGGCGGCTGTTCGGCGACGGGCTGCTCGATAGGTTGCTCAACAGCCGGCGTTTCTTCTTTGGCAATGGGAGTGGGTTGCTCCCAGCCAGTGGGCTGCTGTTCGACCACAGGAGGTTGGTCCTCGACGGGAACAGGCGCTGGTGCAGGAGCAGCAGCAGGAGCAGGAGCAGGAGCAGGAGCTGGAGCTGATTCCAGTGGTGCGGGGGTAGGCGTAGCTGACGGCTTCGGTGAGTGCTGCGGAGAGGGAATTGAACTGTTGTAATCCTCATTGATGGATGAGATGTCGGCGGTCGGAGGCCGAGAAGAAGCGGTGAAGCCCGTGTTGGGCCTGCTGTCCGTTTCCTGACTGCTTGGCCTGCTGCTGCCTGGAGTGCTCGGATTCTCTTCTGCGTAGATTTCAGCGTCTTTGCCGTGGTGGAAGTAGGAGTCACCCTGGTTGAGCTTACTAAAAGTTTCATCATGGGTCATTCCTTCATCCATCATCATCGACTTGCGCTTCGCCATGGCTACGAATTGTTGCTTTCGCTCATCAGTCCAGATCTTGCTTGTAACGGAGTCGCGTTTGGCGCCGCCAAAACCAGTTGCAGAGGCTCTGCGAAGCATCGCCATGACCATGTTCGCCTTTCGCTTGTTCTCCTTCTCAATCTTTCTCTTGGACCTTTCGAGCTTCTTGCTGTTGGCGCCCTTCTCCATCTCGTGAAGCACCTCGACTACCTTGTCAACCCTCTCAAAGTCCTTGAAGTCTTCCTGTGAGGTGGGGGGTAGCGAGCGAACGAGCGAAGCGACGAGTTAGCTTAGGATGTTCTTAATGCGAGGAGCAAGAGTGGCACACCCTCGTCGCTCGAGCGACTCACCTGCTCGTCAGACACGTCAATCAAGAGCTTGTGCGCCATCTTGAGATTCGACTCAGTGGTGGCCAGGTGGCGGCGCAAGGCCGAGTTGTCCCCGAGGGAGCGCTGCGCCTGCGCTTCGGAGGCGTCGAGTTGCTTCTGCAGCTCATGTTTTTGTGTCTTTGCCGCCATCTGCGACGCCTTGGCCTTGAGCTTCTCCTTGCCGAGCAGCTGTGACGAGCGAAGCAAATCGCATGATATTTACGAGTTAGCATGGTATTTACGAGTTAGAATTGTATGGGGGTGAAGGCGGCTTGTGTGTTTAGACTAAAAACTATTTGCGCAGATGAATTACGACCGTAGTTGTCGTATTCCCAGCTCATCGTTTCGCTCCTCGCTACGTCTCACCTTGCTCATGCCCTCGAGTTCCTTTTGAAGCGCTTCTTTCTCCTCTGAAGTGACGGATCCAGCCGAAGACAACATTTTTTTGAGCTCATCAATTTCGGCGTTCTTCGCCTTCTCAAGGTTGGTAAGTTTGGTCTTTTCTTCCATGAGCTCGAGTTTCAAGGACTGCATATCGTTCTGCAACTTGTTCTTCGCCTCCTCTTGTTGCTTTTGGAGTTCCTCCTGTTGCTGCAAGTGCGCGTCGGCGCCCGATCCCATTTTCTGTTCGAGGGCCTCCTTTTCGGCGGAAAGCTTCTCGAGCTCTTCTGCATGGGCCATGGCGGCTTCCTTAAGGCTATTCTCTTTTTGAGTTTCAGCCAAATTCTTCCTCTGCTCCATCTCCGCCAGCTGCTTCTTCAGGTCGGCAATCTCCTTGGCGGTAGTCTCGGCGGCGAGCTGTTTTCGCCACGAGCGGAGGAGCGAAGCAACGACGAGTTAGAATTACGAAGCGGTGCTAGTGGCGTTGATTGCAGCAATTTCTCACCTGCGCCTCGCGACTCATCGCCTCGCTGCCTTCGCTGTTCTTCTTCCACTCGTCCAACTGGTTTCTCAGACTCGTGAGCTCTTCGCTCTGCTTCGCCATCTGCTTCTTGTTGTTGCCGGCCTGAGCCTCCAACCTCTTCTCCCAGTCCGCCTCGATGTCCGCCTTCTCGCTCTCGAACTGCTCCTGGAGATCGGCCTTGCCCTGGCCAGCGGTCTTGCGGTGGGCCTCCAGCAGCTCGATCTTGGCGTTGAGCTTGCTTTCGCCGTCCTTAACTGTGGCGAGCTCCTTTTTCAAGTCCTCAATCTCAGTAAGGGCTGTAGTTTCGATGGGGGGAGTGGGGAGTTAGTTTATAGACCGTTCTTAATGTGGGGAGCGACACAGCAGCTTCTCACCTCCCTTGAGCTCCATCTGCGCCTTCTTCGTGTTAGTCTCCTTCTCCTTCAGCTTCCCTTCGAACGCCTTCTCCCTCTGCTCCGCTTCCTTGAGCAAATCCCTCATCCTGGTGATCTGCGCCTCGTATTTGTCGGCGACTTCCTTCATATCAGCATCTTTACGAGCCGCTTCGGCGGACATTTCCTCGATAAACTTTTTCTTGAACTCGTCGATTTCTTGGAGCATCATCTGAGGTCATGAGGGGGGGGGAGGAGCGGCGAGGAGCGAATCGACAAGTTAGAATATAATGGGGGGAAAACGTTTGTGTGTGGGGGTCACTTCTCTCACCTTGCCCTTTTCAATCGACTTGGCCTCCGTGATCTTGACCGTAGACTGTAACTTCGCAATATCAGCCGCGCTCTTCCTATTAATCGCATTAACCTCCAAATTCTTCGACTGCAATTGATCCGCCAGATCGTTAACCTTCGACAGGAGCTTGGCCATGTACTCTTTGTCTTCTTCGTCGTCGTCGGATTGTTGGTCACCGTTTTTCTCTTTGTTTTTGAGCTCCATTTGGAGCTCGAGGCCGCCGGAGCGGAGGATCTGCTCCATCATCTTGGCCTTGCTTGACTCTTGAGCGAGGAGCTGGGGGGCGCGAGCGAAGCGAGCGTTGGGGGGGGGGGGGGGTTAGGTTTATATTCGGGGTTGGGGTTATGGGTATTACTGAAGCGAAGCTCGCGACCCAATCCCGCACGGAGTTACCACCACCTCCCCCACCCTTGCTCGTTTGCCCTGGCTCGCATTATTTCTCACCTTCTCAAGGTGAATAATCTTCTCCGAGAACGTCCTCGACAAATCCGCCCACCCCGACTCATTCCTATGCTTGCTATCCTCCATAGTCTGCACTCTCATATCCGTGCTCCTCATCCTCTTTTCCATATTCGAGTTGTTCTTCTCGAGCTTATTCACGGAGAGCTCGGCGTCAAGGAGAGAACGTTTCATCTGGGATATGTCGATGTCTTTCATGCGGACTTTCGTGTTTAGCTCGTTGGTGACGGCTTTGGTTGTGTCTTCGTGGATTTTGTGGATCTGCAAGAGGGGGGAGATTTTGGGGGATGAAGGGGTTAGGGTTTTTGGTCTCGGAGCGAAGCGAACAAAGGCCCTCGGAAACTCAAGCGAAGCGAGGTGCAAACGAACGAGGCGCGAGCGAAAGCTCGCTCGAAACCCAAACCGCACACGAGTACCACCCCCAGCCCCCCCTTGCTCGTTTGCCCAGGCTCGCCTGGATTTACTTACGTCTGCTATGATTTTTTTGAGGGTTACGGCGACTCCGTCGACGGTTTTCTTATTGTTGCGGAGGAAAGAGACGGTCTCAGCGGCTTCCATGATCAGCCCGCTGTTGTCCTCTTTGAACAGCTGGCCTTCGTCGCTATTGAATTCGTCAGCTTTCTCCTGTTCGAGTTGACGGAGTTCGAAGAACCAGTCTGTGTGTGTGGGGGGGTTAGAGTTGTTGTTTCAAACGATAACTAAATAATTTGTTGTTGTTTGAACCTTGTCTTACCTAACAAACTATTCAAACTCCCCTTCTCCGCCTCATTCATCTGCTGCAAACTCATAGCATGCTCAATCGCAAACCCAATATTCGTCCTCAACTCCGCAGTCTCATCAACCTTCTTCAGTGTTTGATCCGGATCACCAGTCAAAGGATCCACAGGTGGAGGATCCATATACTCCTGAGTCATATCGTCAACGCGGGAGAGTATGACTTCTTTTTGGTGCATTATTCCGGCGTTGCCGGTGGGGTCGGTGGAGGAGTTGTGGGTGCTTATGGCGGATTGGGTTCGGGAGCGGTGGGTTTTGGCGTGAATTTTTGGCTGGTGAGCGCGGCGAGCGTGTTAGTGGGGGTGAAGCAGGCGAAACGAGGAGACTGAGTTCTCCTGGCTGACGACGGAACGAATACTTTCGTGAGCTTCGAGCGGGTGCACGCGCAAGTGGAGACGAAAGGCCGCGTTGAGTTCCCAGGAATATACTGCTGCTACTACTTTTACTCAATACCGCCCGAAAATAAGGCGGTTTTGGCGTTGAGGGATACGGTTCGAACAGCACTACCTGTCCACGACCGTTCAATGCTCACAGAGTTCCAGCCTCGTGCGCTACTCGCACGTTTCTTCTCACCATGCCTTCAGAAGCGCCGTGGTTGGGGATGGTTTTATAGCTCGACATCGTCGATGTCGATTGAATGGACGCGTCATCATCATACGTGACAGGGATTTGTGAGGGGGAAGGAGGGAGGTTGGAAGTGTAGTTGGAGTTTGCTCGGCCGCGTTTGGTTGTCTGCCTGCGGCCTATTTGGCTCAGGCTATCGCTGCGGTCCATGCGCTGTTTGGCGGCCTGGCGGCCGGGGCGGTAGGACGAGTTGCTGATTTGGGGGGAGGACTGGGAGGCGTTGAGGTCTAGGAAGGGATTTTGAGGCATATTAGGAGAGGGGCCGGAAGCTGTTAAGATTGGCTTTGTGTTGGTGGGTGGGGGTTGAGCAAGGGGGTTAGGGTAATGGGGGTTAGGGGTGGGGGGCTGGAGTGGGGGGAAGGGGGCGGTGTTTGAATGAAAGTTGTGATACGTTGCCGGGATGATTCAGGAGAGTGGGATAGTTGTTTACTTCTTTCTCCTGGAGAAAAACATGTGTGATTGCCCACAACATCGCAGGCCAAGGCTGCAAGCCCAAGCTCGAAACGTTTGGGGAAGGGTTGCAGTCAACGCCCATTGATTAGGGGCGGTGACAGGGGGTACGGAGATTTTTGACGGGCGCGGATTTGATGTCGAATGATGATCTTGATCATGATCTCTTTGCGGCGCTGCGGCCGGCGTCGATACAAAGGATCGTATTTGACGAAGATGAAGCTAACGGCATGCCACAAATAGCCGTTGGAGGAGGAGAGGAATATTCTAGTAGGTGGTTATCGGTTGCGGGCGAAAAGGAAGACGTCGCGACTTTGCAGCGTAAGGTGTCCTCTGAAACCCCTTTTCAGAGTGTAGAAGTATGTGACGACGATTACAACCTTGATTGGTATGACGAGGAGGAGGAGGAAACAGCGACTGTTCACGAGGATGACGAGTTTGTACCTGAAGAAGAGGATAGGAGGTCCACTTGGGTGGAGGGAGCTGAACGCGATATGCATGTTGTCAATATAAGACTGGTACCGGTCAAAAGATGAAGAGACATAATGCTTTCAAGCATGGGATCAATGTAGTCTGGTTCGCTTGCGATCAAGATAATTGCGACTACAAAGCAAAGCAAGCGGGCAGCGTCAAGGAACACAAACTAAACATCCACAACATTAACGCCGTGTGGCATCAGTGCGATTCATGCGACTACAAAGCAAAGGCAGCAAGTAGCGCCAAGTTGCACAAACAACTAATTCACAACATCGGCGTCGTTTGGCACGATTGCGAACCATGCGAATTCGGAGCCAAGCAAGCTAGCACCCTCAAACAACACAAACGAGATATTCACAACATTGGCGTCGTTTGGCACCAATGCGATTCATGCGACTACAAAGCCAAGCAAGCAAGCCACCTCAAAAAACACAAAAGAAATATTCACGAAGCCGCACCATCAAATCCCGAAGTCACTAACTGGCTCGCAACTCGAAAGAAGGAATGGCGTTCAAGACGAGAATTAAAAAATAAACCAAAACCATAATTTCCACACATAAACTAACTTCTTTCACCCTTTAAACCGACCCACACTACACTACGTACACTACTATAAATCTGCTATAAGTTAATTCATCTCTTCTTCCAAGTCTTCTTCAGAACGCTGCCCCCAACCCCGGCACCCAACAATCCCACCACCACGGCTAAGCTGGTTTCCGTGCTGACCTCGTAATGGAAGAACTGTGAAGAGTAGAGAAGAGTTAGAATCGCTGTTCGTCGCATCGTAATAATCAAGCTCCTGCCTCACCTCTCCAGCCATCTTACACCCCACAAAAGTCAAAACCATAGCAACCGCCGGCCTCAAATAAACCAAATCCTCCACCGCCTTCGCCACCACCGTGTACAAACTCCTCAACGCCAAAATCGCGAATATATTACTCGCATAAACAATAACCGGATCCTTCGTAATCCCCAAAACCGCCGGAATGCTGTCAATCGCAAACACGAAGTCGGAGAGCTCGATGCAGATGAGGCAGGTTAGGAGGGGGGTTGCAAGGCGCTTGTTGTTTTTGAAGGTGAAGAATTTGTTACCGTCGTAGCGGGGGGAGGAGGGGATTATCCAGTTGGCGATTTTCATTATTGCGTTGTTGTCGAGGTCTTCGGCTGAGGGGGGACGAGAGCGAAAGAAGAGCGAAGCGACGAGTTAGATAAAGATCGTCGTGTTAATGCATTTTGTTAAGCACGCAGCGTTTCATCTCACCTTCCCCTTCCCCCTCACTCAAAAGCTTAAACCCGCTAACAATCAAAACCCCCGCAAACACCAAAAGTACGCTCCTCGCCTTCTCCAACATCTTACTCCCCAAAAGTATCATAACCCCCCTCATCAAAACCGCCCCCCAAATCCCCCAACTTAACACCAAAGGCTGTAAATCTAAGGGAACCCGGAAGTAATCGAAAAGAAGGATGAAAACGAAGATGTTGTCGATTGAGAGGGATTGTTCGACAATATAACCGGAGAAGAATTCTAGGGAGGCTTGTTTTCCGCGGATGGGGATTAAGGCGAGACCGAAGGCGATGGCGGCGAGAACTACTAGGGTCGTTTTTATTAGGGCTGAGGGGAGGGGTGTTGGGATGTTAGAAAAAACGAACGTGTGAAAGTAAGGAGCGTTCGAAGCGATTACAATGGATCTTAGTACACGTGTTCTTGGAACGCCTACGGTTAAAACACGTAAAATCAGCGCGGCGCCTTAAACGCCCGAGCCAGAGAGAGATCGACATGGAGCTGCGCAACTTCCGAAGCGCTTCCAAGAGCGTTCTCAGCGTCGTCGAAACTCAACGTCATGAAACCGCAGCCTCGAACGCTCACGACCGCGACGCTAGGAAGCGAAAAATCAACGCGAAACACCGCAAAGCGCGTCTTTTAGACGTTCAACCCGACGACCCGCACACGTCAAACCTTCGCACACACACGTCCCGAAATGAAAACAAAATCTCACCGTGAGTATATTCATCAGTAGAACTTTGCGCTCCTCCCTTCAAACTACTAACTGCTTTAGTTACACTAACAGATTTACTAATACTAGTACTACTAGTCGACGCTAATAAATCCGGGTTGTTCGTAGGAACGTACGCTCCACCGCGCGGGATTGTGCGGAGGGCGGATTTAGGAGTGAAGGATCGACCGTCAACGAGGGTCAATGTTAATAATAACACGAGTAGTAGGAGGGGTGACTTCATAACGTGCATGTTGACAAGCTGAAGGGGAATACGTACGAGGGTTAGATTGAGGGGCGTAGACGAAAGGAAGAGTGGTGGGGATTGATGAAAGGCTGAGGTGTTGGCCGCTATCTACTGAACGAATCGGAATTGGCCGTATACTTGTTGCGCGGGCACGAGGGACACCCATGACAAAAATAACCGGCCCTTTATGAGTTTCTCCCGGGGGGCAAACGACTTATAGCCTCACCAGGTGGCCGTGAAGAGACGGGTAGATCGATCCGTCAAATTCGAGGCAGAAACCCTGAGACTCATTTTTCACTTTTTCCCTACGCCATGTCGCGACTAATTCTCCTACTCTGCACGACCTTGGTGTCGCTATCGGCGTCCACATTCGTTGATTCCGACACAGAGTCATCCGCTCAGGAGAAATACTCCGATGCAGGTTATTCGCTCGGTGAGGATGCTCGTCGTCGGCGTCGCTTGCTGAATTAAAGGCTTAAAACGCGGTAGTAGCGATATCGATGCAACTTTTGATTTCTCTACTTCATGTCCCCCTGCTTCGCGCCACCGCACACCGCTCAACGTCACCTATTAACTAACTCTCAACCCACTCCCTCCCTCCCTCCTCAATCGTTGCGCTGGCACTTCGTTGTGTCCTGCCTCCCTCCTCCCCCCCCTCCCTCCCTCCCCCAGTCTTCAGCGACGAATTCATCACCCCCTCCCGTACCTTCTCCGACGGTTCCGACCCCACCTGGACCTCCCTAAACAAAAACGACTACACAAAC
>BLQM01000217.1:56099-73310 GCA_012489335.1 Triparma laevis f. inornata
GGGGGATGGAGTGGATCGGATGAGTGGGGTGAAGTGAGTTTAATAATTGTTAAGATAGGATTTTTTTAAATTAAGAATGAATTCACAAAATTATGTAATTCTTGAAGGTTTATGTGGTGGAGATCGACATTGTCTAGACTGGAGCAACTTAAGAAGGCTTGTTGACGAATTGATGCTAACGTCGTCGGGAAAGATACGGTAGTCAAACTATGGCAGTAACGGAAGGCATAATGACCGATGCTCTCAACGCCATCGGGGATTTCTACAACGACGAGATTGTCGGCGCCGCGGCAGGCCCAGTTTCCGGCAACTTTCGTAATATTTAGAAGGAAGATTACCCGCGTTGCGAGCTTGCACCTTTCCATTCGAGCCGGGCTAAACCACAATACACTTAAATCCTTCCTATTGTGAACCATCAACTCACCGCTCTCAACTCGTCGATCACCTCCTCCGCCGTGGCCTTCCACCCCTTCGTCGTAGGCCTCAGAGCCATCAAAGTCTGCACGTGTACGAAATCAACGAAGGGTATCCTGAACTCAGGCGTATGCATGAACTGATCCATTGTCGCGGGGACAGTGGAAACCACCGTCGAAATAGTCAAACTCTCCACCAGCGGGACCTCCGTTAACTCCTCCTCTTCCTCGTTCCCCTCGTCTTCCAATCCCCTTGTCCTACCCATTTCTCGGCTCTCGTGGCCCTCAATAAACTCGTTGGCTACAGACTTGGACATCGCGGTACCCATGTTTCGAGAAATCGGCTGCTATCTTTTCTCAGATTTTCTTCCCTCAAATTTAGTTTCATCGATTCTATCGTCCCACACGCAACGCCAAAGTTGGCTGCTCTTTCTACGCATACTACTACCCCCCCAGTCCCCTCTAAACCCCCCCAGTATACACCGAACGCTCCCAAAAAAGTGATATCGAAGGCTCGGCGAGGAGATCTCGACGACAGAACATCACGACAGAACATCATGACATCCGCCAACACAAACGCCATCGAATGGGCTCTCCGCGTATGCCAATCGATAGCCTTTGTCATTCACGGAATCCTCGGAATCACGGAACCGTGTACGGGGTGCGTCCAACGTGCCTTTCGCGACGACCACAAGTCGATGCCAACGTGGTTTTGGCCAGTGGCCGGCCTCCTGCTCTGGACGATGGCAATCTTGAATTTCTCTCCAAACGACGCGGTGGTGATGGGCGCCCAGGCGTATATCGCTGCCTTTCACATGGGAGGCTATTTCTATCACTCACGGTTGCAGCACCATCCGGCTGCTGGTTTCGCCCCGGCTGTCTTTGCTGTCCTTGCTTTCATCGTTGTTGCGATTCGGACGGGCTCGGTTTTTGTGGCAATCGCAGGATTTGCAGTTAGCACTATTGTAGCCTATGGCCTGAGCCGGTTGTTGGTGACGCCGCCGCCTCCAACCACCTTCGTGGAAAGCAGGACGAGCTACCGAGCAGTGTGATTGAGGACCTAATTTGCCGATAACGGAAAGTTAGGATGTTTAAGATGTTTAAGATGTTTAAGATATTTAAGGTTGTTGTGCATGAAGAGTTGTTGTTTGTGTATCCAAAAAAACCTATATAGCTTTCTACTTAAAATCATTTCGTAACGCCGCCGCCGTCGTTTTCCAAGTTTCTTCTTCGCCTTCTTCAATGAACTTGATAATCTTCTCGACGTCCTTCGTCTGAGTATCACTCAAAAAGCACACGTTCAACTTAAACCTCCCGCAACTCTTCAACCCTTCCATCCACGTTTTAATCTGCAACCGAGTGTAGCGAGGATTGGCGAGCTAACGAGCGGCGGGCGGAGGAGTGAGCCGTGTTAGAAATGAGTAGCGAAGGAAGCGAAGCTGGACGTCGAGACTGTCGCTACGTCGCTCCACCTGATAACGAACGGAATAAAGCGGTCGCAGCTTACTCACCTCTTCCCTCCCTAAACTCTCTTCTTGTTCTAAACTCCAAGCCAGCGTGGATATAATAGCACCCAGGAGGTTCACGTCAATTTCAGTCGACCAGATACTCCCGCATATCTCCACAGTGCACAATTTTAAATACTTCAATTTATTCTCAACGCTGGAACAATGACGACGCCAGTCTCGGTCGAATTTCATTGAAGTGTCGGGTGGGGTTGTGGGAAAGGTTTGGGAGAGTTTTAGGTTTTTGGTTTTCTTGGAGAGCTTCTTATCGCTTTTTTTGGCTAGTTCGGAGCGGGTCATTTGTTGGGACCAGGAGCCTTTGTGCTGTTTAAGGCTCTGCGGAGACGAGGAGCGAAGCAAAGCGATGAGTTAAAATAACGAGGAAACGACGACGACGATAACGAGCGAAGTGACGAGGATGTGGAGCTCGAGCGACAAGGATGTGTCAACACCCGACGACGCTTCATCGATGCGCTGGATAGCATTCTAACTCGTCGCTTCGCTGCGCCCCTCCGCACTCTTCGCTCGCTCTCACCTCCATCTCCCCTCGGTCTAACGGCTTTTGCTCCGCGCAAGCTACGAAATTCTTGAACTCATCGTAACTCGTCGCTGTGTGGATCGCCTTCTTTTTCATCGCGTCTACGGCTTTGTAGGTCGCGTCGGAGGAGAGGTCATGCTTGATCTCGGTCTTGAGGAGGGAGACGTTTAGGTTTCCAAAACCGTCTGCTCGTAACGAGTCACGAAAAGGAGAGTTAGAAAGATTCCGCATCTTCTTCAGCACCTCCTGCTCGTGAATATTCGCTTGAACGTTCCGCCGACCACAAGCAGATAGATCAACGTCGCGATCGTGAGGACGAAAACAACAGTGCCGCCGATCATCCTGTTGGATTTTGGGCAAGGACGTGAAAGTCGAGACGATGATAACGACGAGGCGGGTTCTACCAGATCTGGGCCACGACAAGGTTCGTGGACACGTTAGGGCGTGCCATGGACCCCCGCAGATCTCGGTGCCACCCCCCAGCCACTTTTCCCCTTCTCCCTAAACGTTATCCATCCTGCATCTCCCAACGTTATCCGCGTCTCCCAAACGTTATCCGTTCCGCAGATAGGAAAATCTCACCTACTACGCTAGTGATTGCAGCTGCTCCCGAATTACCCACAGCCCTCACGGGCAGATCACTCACGAAAGTGCTCATGAAGGAGATGTTTTGGGACGGGGCAGTTTAAGTTTTTGAGAGAGAGAAAGGGGTTCTGAACGACGAGTATAGGATCGGGGGTTGAATGGGTTACAACAACAAGCTTAAACCAGGAGTTCTGGAAATGTGTTAAGCGTTTGACGACTTGGAAATTTAAGAGGCCAGGCCTACGTTGCTCAAAATTCTCATGAACATGTCAAAAACCTTCTCATTATCAAAACACAACAAAAATCAATTAAAAATGCCCTTCTTCAAAGATATTTCTAAGTCATCCAATGGTACGTGATGGAAGAATAAGTTGTAGAAGTGTGGGTGGTGCGGAGTTCGCTGGGGGGGAGTTTGAGCCGGTTCTGTGTCGACGCGAAGGCTTCGGGAGGGCGGCCACCCTAACAGGACAATAATCGTATTATCCGAACGAAATATAGGCTCCGCACTCTCTGAGGAGAGCACATATACACAAATATGCGCTTTCCTTTAAACCAGATTTTGGATTGACGCGTGTGGGGTCTGGCTGGAGCTACCTAGTAGATCGTCGTTGGATTCCCACGGGCACGTCTTTGGCTGTTGGATTCAATTCAATTGAGTTCTGAACTCCATCTCGGTAGACCAAGGATCCACCTCTTGATGATCCAAGACCCCACCCAGGGGTGATTCGTATCATCTCCACACCTACAACATAAGGAAATCCCACGAAATCTTCTCTCCTGGTCGCCCGCTCGATTTCGTCTACTCCTCTCCATCCCCCTTCCTCTCTCTCCGTACGTTTCGTATTCTCTAACCCTTCTTCCTCGCCGTTTTTGCAGACGCTCTCGGAGATGACTACACCTCCAAGGTCTCCTCCAAGATGAAGACCAAGGCAGGACCCGTCGGTGTCACCTGCGAAACGACCCGCGTGAGCAAGGTAAGCCCGCCCATCATCATCATCATCCATCATCAACAATCACGAACCTAAAGTTTCAAAATAACTCTCTAATGTTATCTAACACCCTCAACCACGACCCTTTGAATACGTAGGACAAGGTCTCGCTCCTTTCCAAGCTGAGCTTCAAGTGGGCTGGACCTTCCGGGTTCAGCGTCGACAAGCTTCAGCTCAAGGACAACGGATCCCACGTGCTCGAGACTAGGTAAGGCGCTTACAGGCGACTAGGCTCCGAGCGTAGCGTTTAGACAGACACGGCATAAATAGACACAATACTTCTTTGCTCCTTGTTCTCCACCACTAACACAGCTCGCTACGCTCACCGCTTGCTACGCTCGCCACAGCCTCGTCGGCGCTGCTGGAAACCCCAACCTCAAGTTCACCTTCAAGGGCGACGACAGCCAGAAGGGCGACCTCGGCGTCGAGTACAGCAAGGGAATGCTCGGCCTCACCGCCGAGATGGACATCATCGAGCTCAAGAAGGTCTCCGCCTCCGCCCTCGTCACCAAGGGAGACCTCGCCTTCGGAGGAAACGGAACCTTCAAAATGGCCGGATCTTCCATTGACAAGTTCAGCCTCGGAGGTACGAAGTTGCAAGGAGCGAAGCAATGTCGCTAGTCGTCTGCGTAGTAGCTTTAGTCTAACTCGGCTGCGTTTCTTTCTTCGCTACCCTATCTATTCTTACTCTTCCCCCCTCCCCCCTCCCCTCCTCCTCTCCACTCGCTTCGCTCACCGCTCGTCGCAGCCTCGTACTCCGCTGGCCCCATCTTCGCCGCCCTCACCACCGACAAGTTCGCCGGAGCCAACCTCGGCCTCATGTACAAGGTCAACGGAGGTGAGCCGAGGACAGAAGCCCAGCGAGTCCCTCACACTAAGAACATCATAAAATCTAACTCCACCCCTCCCTCCTCGGACGATCATCCTCGGCTCGCTTCGTTCGCCGCTCACCGCAGACCTCTCCATCGCCACCTCCAGCTCCCACTCCGCCGACAAGCCCCTCGACGCTGTCACCATTGGCTGCGTCTACAACGCCCCCGTCGGCGTCGTCAAGGCCAAGTGCACCTCTGGAGGAGTCGCCTCCGCCGTCCTCGTCAAGGACGTCGCCAAGAAGGTCACCATCACACCCTCCTTGCAGGTCGCCAACGGAGACATCAAGAACGCCAGTTTCGGATTCGGCGTCGTCATGGGTTAAAACACTTTTTACGAGGAGGATTACTCTTGATAGCGTGTGGCGTGGTGGGTGTAGGTGGGGAGGTGAGAAGCGGAGAGGAGCTGCGAGGACGAAGCCCCACGAGGAGCGAAGCGACGAGGATGCCTAGTCCTCGCTACTCGCAATGAGAAAATTCTAAACTAACTCGGCTCGCTAATTAATGCTCCTCACTACGCTCGTCGTAGGTTCAAAGGAAGGGAGGAGAGAAGATATGGTGATACACAGGCACAGACAGACAAAACCCCAAAAACAACAGAAACATTAAAAAACATTGTAAACTTTTGGATTACAAAACGTCAGTGAACACTGATCATTAATTTTAAATGAGACCGTTGTCAATCAACGTGTAAGGTTGACGCTGCCCAAAAAACAAACACAAACGTCCCCTAAAATTATTTTAAACACTTCAATAGTTCTCGTGAACTCTCTCCACATCGTCCTCGTTAATTATTTCATGTTCGCTCGAAACTCAGATCTGTGCACGCTGCATCTCTCCCGAATTTAGTCATTTGACCCAGAAACTCAAAAATCGTTTCGGTAAATCCCTCCTTCCCGACGCCACCCCAGAAACCCCCCGTCCCCCCAGCCACCAACAATAATATTCCACCTTCCCCACCAACCCCCATCTGTCCCCAAAATCGTTCCACTTCCCATAATCCATGGTCGAATCCAAACCCCGTTTCGAGCAACGATCGTCCCCCCCTCCAACCCTGCAGCATCACTAGCACAACCAAAGTCTCCTGTCTCGGGCTACACTCAATTCGCGTCGTCGCTGCGTTACACCCCTCTCATGTTCTGCCCAACCGTCCTCCCCACCCCGTCCCCCTCACTAACCCCTCGAAATTCTCCCGCAGGCCCCCCCTCCCCCACGATGTCCATGAACATCTTCCGCCTCTCCGGCGACATGTCACACGTCGCCTCAATCATAGTCCTCCTCCTACGCCTCCGTGTCGCCAAAAATGCCCAAGGAATCTCCCTCCGAACCCACGAGCTCTTCCTCCTCGTCTTCCTAACCCGCTACCTCGATTTATTCACCACGTATTATAGTCTTTATAATTCGATGATGAAGATGGTGTATATTGCGACGACGGGGTATATTGTGCATATGATGAGGAACGTTGAACCGATTTGTAGCACGTACGATAAGGCGCAGGTAATATTTAGGCCGAGCGAAGCGAGGATAATCGACAGCGACATCGACGTTTGCAGGGCGTTTAGTCCGCCTGCACACTTTCGCTACGCTCAACCCTCCGGGGGGCGCTGTGCGGGGCCTCGCCCTAGCGCTTTCCCATTCGCTTTTCAAAGCCCTTTAATGATATACGTAACCACCGTTCAAGTACGCTGTTACGTTCCGGCCGTTCCGCTCCGCTAGGGCCCCTGCGCAGGGACCCCCTGAGAGTAGTCTTGGAGCGTATGGCGTTAAAAAGTGACTGGGAAAGTTATAGGGTTAGACCCCGCGCAGCGGCCCTAGCGGAGCGGAACGGCCCGAACGTAACAATTGTCGAACCGAGAGATAGGTTGAGCAAAAGTGTGCAGGCGAACGTTTCCTCTTTCTGTCAATAAAAAACGAATCCACGAATCCAATTCTAATTCTAATGTTCGTCGCTTCTACGTAACTCCGCTCGCTCGCTCCTCCTCCAGGATTCGTTTCTGCACTTGAAGTTCCTGGTCGCTCCCTGCGCCGTCTTGGCTTTCTTCACAAATTTAATCGGAGGTTTTAATTTGATGGAGGTAAGACGCTGAGTGTGGAGAAGCGTGGCGAGGCGATGATGAGGACGTTGAATGCTGCAGCTTCGTTGCAGCGTCGCGCAGGCACTTTCCCTCTGTTCTGCTCCGCCTCATTCTAACTCTCGTCGTTGTCACTTCGCTCCTTGACAATTTTCAGATGCTCTGGGTCTTCTCCATATATCTCGAAGCCGTCGCCATCCTCCCCCAACTAGTCGTTTTGCAGAGGTACGGAGAAGTGGAGAACTTGACGGGGAATTACATCTTTTTGATGGGCAGCTATAGGGCGCTGTATATTTTGAACTGGATATGGAGGAGGTGAGAACGGACGGAGCGAAGCGACGATGTTGATGAATTGGATTTGCGGACGTTTTTTAATTGAAAAAAAGAGGAATATTGAGCCTGCACACTTTCGCTACGCGAAGCCTTTTTCGAGGTTCGACAATTGTGGAGTGACCACCGTGAAGCGCGTACAACGCATCAACATTCATTCATTCTAACACGGCTCGCTTTGCTCGCAATATCTACACAGCTTCACCGAACCGTACTACCAACACCACTACATCGTGTACTTGTGCGGCCTCCTCCAAACCGGACTCTACGCTGACTTCTTCTACTACTACTACCTCAGCAAGAAATCAGGGGGGAAGTTCTCCCTTCCCACCGCCGGCTAAGTATGAACTGTGTGTGTTGCGCATTTTTTACAAGAAATAATTAATAATCGGGTGTAGTGTTTGTAATCCAAAAGTTGTACAAGATTTTTTTCACGGTTTTTCTGTTGTTTTTGTTCTTTGTGCTTCTGTCTGTGCATTTGTCTTTGTATACCATATCTTCGACGAGCGGCGAAGCGACGAGTTAGTTTAGAATGCCCTTTCGTTAATACGAGGAGCGTAGCGACATGTTGTATAGGGCCTTCATATTAACAGCTCGCCGCTTTGCTCCTCACGTCTCTTGCCTTCTCATCTTTTCCTTCGCACTTGTATTTACTAAGGGTAAAAAGAAATTATCGTAAAATAAAAAGGCTGTCGTTTTGGCTACAAATTCGCCATATTCACTACCTCGTTTTCCTACTGCTAAATTCACCATATTCACTTCCACCACACCCCGCCCCCCCTTTCTTGTTAATGTAAAACTCGCTCGCTACTCATTCCGGATGTTCAGGGGGATCGCCCATCATCGTGGAAATGTCGACCTCGTAAAATCCCCTGCCGTTCATCCTCGTGATGCGTTTCTCGAGATCGATGTAGGGGTCGACGTCGAGCCATTTCTCCATTTTGTGTTTTTTTTCGAGAGGGTACTGGTAGCCTTCGTGCATCCACAACAAGTTCCCGAGAATCTGCGAGGAGCGATTTAGCGATTTAGCGATTGCGTAAGCGATGAGCGAAGTGACCCACTGCTTTTGATTTAATGTTGATTTAACTCTTCGCTTCGCTCCTCCAACTACGCACCTCAACTTCGTAGTAGTACGGCTTTCCATTTGTCGATTTCTCGCTGTTGCCGGGCCTGTACAGGTACGTCCACTCGCCCCCGTGGTCGAGCACTTGGTCGGTGGGAACGCGCTCATTGGGTTCGATTTTGTAGCGCTGGCCCTTCCTAGCGCTTCCTTGGTGAAGCTCGGCGAGCTTCGCGGCGAGAAAAGGGGAGAGCGCCGGAGCACCGGGCGGCTGTGTGACAGCACCGGCCTCTTTGACGATGGGTTTCGGGGGAGGCGTTGGAGGGGGAGAGGGAGAGCGTGAGGGGAGAGAGGGGGAACAGGAGGGGAGATGATCAACAGGAGGGAGGGGTTTGGCCTGTGCGAGTGTTAGAATGTGGGGGAGCGAAAGCGAGCGACGAGCGCCGTCGTTCTCGAGCCGCCTTTACCTTCTTAATCCTCTCTTCCTCGTCCGAGTCGATATTGTTATCGTACTTAGACGGACGCTTCTTGGTTCTGGTCGGCCTTGTTGACATCGTGAAGGGACTGTAGCGGTCGGTGGGGCTTAGGAAATTGCTTGGGAGTGAAACTTCTTGGCAAAATTCTGAGAGCCTCCCTCAATTTTTGTTCTACTTGTAAGATTCGTTGTCTCTTGTATACGCACCACGGAGGTCTCATAGCATAGGATTACCCGTGCCCACCGTCTCGTCCCCTGAGGTTCTCTATGAAAAGTGTTTTGGCATGAAACTGATCGTGATGAACGTTGTCGCGGGTTTGGATTGCGTTGTGATTCCCCTCACCCTCGTCCTCTGCATCTCAATCTCGCCCTCCGCAGACCATGTCCTCCCACGAGAATTCTGACGACTCCTCCACTCACTCCGCCTCCACGGACAACACCAACCAATACGAGGAGGAGGAGGACAATAACTCCGACGCCAACTCTGACGTCCGCGTATTCGGCGATGACGACGATGAAGACTCGGACGACTCTTCTGTCGAGCCCGAGTATTTCCTCGATGTCACTCCGGTGGAGGATAACTACGGCTGCCACGGCTGCAAACAGGGTTTCAGAGAAGGCGAGGTCAGGTGAGCAGAAAAGAATGAATCATTTGTTACGATTACGATTGATATAGCCTAATCTGCAGTGCGAGTCTGATACGCGCTTCGCATGGGCAATTCACATCGACATTCGCGATCTCATTACCGTCACTTCACCTCCTAAATGTTAACACCCTCAAAATACATCTCAGGATCGGCGTCCACTTCCCCGACGACGAGGAGGAGGATGTATCCTACCAACACATCGCCTGCCTCACTCCCAACGAGGTCTTCGCCGGCATACAGGCGACGCACGGCTTAATCAAGGGTCCCACCGATACCTTGCCGCCGTATTGCAAGATCCCCGGATTCGAGGACCTCGCCGAGGAGCTCAAGAACGACGTGTCGAGCGTCCTCGAAGCACTGGCGAACGACTACGTCGGGGAAGATGGGGAAGAGGAACAGGATGAGGAGGAGAATTCCGATTCTGACGCACTGATAAGGCCTTCGCGCTCCTCTCCTCCGTCCGTTCTCGAGCGTCTCTCCAACGAGGATGAGGCTGATCTCAACACCGCCAAGCGCTCCCGCTCCCGAGCCCGCTCCACCGAACCCCCAGCCCTAACCGAGACGCCCCACGCCAACCTCTCTGTGTTAACGTTCCCGCCTTCCCCCACCGAACTTAACTCCAAAACATTGTTTTCTCTCACGTCTCACGAGATCAATCCGGAGGCGCACGTCACCTTCAGCCACGTCGCTGTCGGCCTACTGATGAGTTTCGCTTTAGTCGCAGTCTGGGTCAGCGCCAACGACGGCATCAGCACGAGCTTCGTGTTGGTCAATTAAGAATTGAATAGCGGGGGAGAATTTAGGGGAATAATACGATCGGAAAACAAAACAAAAGCAGGATTTTTTCGTACAATGGGATGATTACTTTTCTTGCTATTACGAGATTTTGGAGTACCTTTTCCTAATCGTGTCCGGGTTTCGGTGTCCAAGAACTTCCTTCTCGGTCTTGTGGATCTTCTTCCAGGCTTTGCCATGCTTCCTCATTCCCCTTTCAAGACCTCTTCTTTTTCCGTCGACCAAGCATTAGTTTGCGCCTTTCTCGGATTCGCTGCCCTCAACTCCCTAAACTTCTTGGGGTGATATTTGAGGAAATAATCATAGAGCGCGCGTGCCATCCGGTCACCAAGGCGAACACAAGTCTCGGCCTTGATGCGCTCAAAATCGAGGCCGTACTCGTCAACACCCTCAACAAGCGCAGCCTCCTGATCTGACGTCCAAGTAAACCTCTTATCGGCGACGATCTTCCTCTTCCTTCTCAAATCTCTCCCCCTCCTCACGCTTAATCTAAATCTTAATCTCGATCTCATCAACATGGTCCACATCATCCTCGTACACCATCTTTTCAAGTTTCACAGTCGCCATATCAATCAGAAACAGCGCAGAAAGATTTCAGTGACAATCCACTATTTGAGCGAAGGTCTTTCGATAGAATTTAGTGAGCTACAAACTCCGAGCCGTTCCCTTCCTTTTTAAATCCACTCCTGTAGTAATCTTTTCCCGGATAATCCTGCCCATTTCTCTGTTGATACGTTAGGAAACGAGAAATAGCCAATCTCGCCCAGCCGCCATTCGTGAGCGTTCTCGTAATGCCGGGCTTCCTCGGATGGATGCTGACGCCGGAGTTTCACCGCCACCTACTCCCGATCATTCCATTGGACTCGATCGTTGTTGACGACGATGGCGATTTCGAAGGAGTTTAGGGACGATAGTAGATCGTACATCGCAAGTCGCGTCAAGAGTGGCGAGATTATTTTTCCCCGTGGAATAGATTTAGCATTCGACCTCCTTCCCTTATATCAATTTCAACCTCACCTCACAATCACTCCTCTACTGACCGCCCACAGCACTCACGATGTCTTCTCGTCCCACTCGCACCAAGAAGCGCCCATCGAAGTACGACACTAACATCGATTCGGACGAGGAGAAGAGGATCAAGAAGGTAAGCGGCTCGAGCGTCGTCGCTCTCTTTCTGTCACTTTCGCTCCCCCAACTCGAGGGAGGGAAAGCGCCTCGAGCATCGTCACCAGCTTTTGCCCCAACTCTAACACACTGCACCGCCCCAGGCCAAACCCCTCCCTCCCCCATCACGCTCCCCCTCTCCCCCTCCGACGCCTCCCCCTCACGTCATGTCCTCCACTCAAAAAACGACCACAAGCGACAACTACGCCTGCCCCTGCGGTACCCCTACAAAGACTCTGAAGCTCCAATGCATTTGTTGTGGCTACACAAACTGCATAAGCTGCAGCGAGGAGATTCTCGCATACTGCAAGAAGTGCGACTCTTGGGTCTGCAGCGACATGGAGGCAAGCACTAAGGAAAGCAGGGAAATCTGCGGCATTCCCGGGATGGCGGAGATGTTCACGGCAGAGAGGTGAGACGTCGAGGAGAGAAGTAACGAGGATGTGGAGCGAGATCGCATTAAGAACAATCTAACTCGTCGCTTCGCTTCAACACTCCTCGGCTCGCCACCGCTCGCCATAGGGGCGCTGGGCATTTCGGTCAAGACTACACTCTCGACTGCGCCTGCGGCGCCGACACTCGCCCCATATCCTCTGTCCCCTTCGGCCGCTTCTGCAACTGCAGCTGCGAGGATCCTCGAAACTTGGAATTGGTGGCGTCTGCGATTCTGAGCAACGACCCACTGTCCAAGGACACGATGAAGAAGTTCAAAGAGTTGACGAGTTGAGGGGATTGGAAAGGGGGGAGCGAACATGCACATGCGGAAATTAATTAACTATCGTTTATTTTTACTTGTACAAACTCAAACTTATACCATCTTCCCCTTAATTCTCTCCAATGCATTGCTCACGTCCTCCTCTTCCTCACTCTGCTTCTTGTTCTCCTTGTTCGGGCTACCCGGCGGGCTCATGCTCCCCTCCGACGAGACTTCGCTCGCGACCTTGTCGCTGCCGCCGGATTTCTGCGCGCTCCTTGGTGTCAAAGAGTTCGCGATCACGGTGCTGACGTACTGAGTGCTCGCTACCACGGTGCCGACGTACTGCGACGCCGCCTTCTTCGTTGGACTGCTCGGCGGCGAGACGCTGCCGTCACTGCTGCCATCCGAAACCTCGTCGGCATCTTCATCATCCTTTCCGGAAACGAAGATCAGCTCGGCGTTGAAGCTCTTCCTCTCCTTCAACTCATTTTCGTCGACATCTCCGGCCTTCGCGTCAGTTCCGAGCCATCGCTCCGTGAAGCTAAGTCGCGTCTCCCTATTCTTCTCCTCCACCTCTTCGATCTCTTCCACCTCTTCCTCGCTTTCGTCCTCGAAGTCGTCTTCGACAACCTTCTCCCCCTCACCCTCTCCGTCGACGATGCCCAGCTTCTCCTCCAGCTCCTTGAGCTTCTCGAGGACGCCGATCTCGCTGTTTGATCGGGGAAGGATCACGTCCTCCTCCTTTTCCTGTAAATCGGCCTCGAAGTCGTCGTTCCCATAGGTCTCTTCGTCAGCGATGTCCCACTTGGAACGCTGCTGCTCAAGCATGGCCTCCCGCTCTTCGTCCGTCACGGAGCTGACCGCGAAAGGATTCGAGAGCTCTGCCGCATCCACCGGTGGTCCGCTCATGCCCTTGCTCGGGCTCACAGGAATAACCAGAACTTCATCCTCATCGTCGCTGTCGCCACGAACCACGTCGCGGATCTCCTTCACCTGGAATCCGCTCGAGCTAAAGTTCAGCTCTTCCGGCTCCTCAACGAAGTCTTCGCCCACGGCTTGAAGCTCCGTGAGCGCCGAGTCGATCTTTTTAGCATCCTTGATGTACATCAACAGCGAATCGGACTTTAAGCTCTGCTCCGCCAGGTTGTTGCGGTTGCGGCGGGCGGTTGAGAAGACCTCGCTCACGTTCGCCACCTCATCGGTGATGAAGTCGCTATTGGAGGAGAGGTTTTTGCTTTCCGGGCTAGTCATCAGGGTCGAGCGGAGAGCGTCCTGAGCGTGGACGACCGGCGGCGCAGCGACGCGAGCCATGCCCGCCATCCCCTCGGGGTTTCCAGTGGCGAAATTGCGGTTTGAGGTCATTTGACGCAAAGCGGCGAAGTTTGGAAGTTGCGCCTCGGCCTTGGCCGAATGGAGGAGTTTCCTGTGCGGAGCGTAGCCCCCCGTCGCGGCAGAGAAGCCGTTGGCGACCTGCCACTGCGCAACGAACGAATCCATCGGATCGCCCTCATGCTGATCATCCAAAATCTCCCCCTCCAACCTCGTGCTATCCCCCTTCAACTCCTCTCCTCTCGGCGACCTCCCCCCCAACATCGTGTCTCCGAAAGGAAGCTGGCCTCCAGATTTAGGGATCATGTGGAACTGGGAGTCGGCGCGAAGGCTCTGCTCCAGTTGGTCGGAGTCATCGAGGCGAGGAGATCCCGGCGGGTGGTGCGGGTTCCTCCGCTGTTCCTGATGAGTGTGCTTCTCCGCGAAAGCCTTCCTAGCGACGTTGGTGTGGAGGTTGGTCTGGAAGTCTTGGAGGGGTTTGGTGAAGTCTTCCTCGACGGAGGAGCGAAGCTTCTCCATATTTTTCGTAAAGGGTGACGACTCTCGGAGTTGATGCTGGTTCTCTGGGACGTCAACCGTGAAGAAATCTCCGGGCTTCAAAGCCGGGAGCGACGACTCTTCCCGTGCCTCCGCATCGAGGCGGCGCTTCTCAACGGACATCAATACGCCCGCCTGCTCTGTCTGTCGCATCGGCGAGTATTGCTGTTGCTGTTGCAGTGGTTGGACCTTGGGCGGAGGAGCTGGAGCCTTGCGCACCCTTGGAGACGCGGGGTGGGAGGAGCGGACCGTATCAGGAGGAGGTTCTTCGACATTTCCCTCCCGATTAACGCCGTTGCGCCGCTTGATCGCAGCCTTCTCCTGCTGCTGCTGAAGGTACTCGAGCTGCCTTTGCTCTTCCAATTTCTTGACCTCCTTTTCCCGCTTCTCTTCCTCCTTAACCCTCTCGTTCTCCAATTCAATCCTTCGCCATTCATCCCTATCCTCCTCCTCCTGCCTTCTCTTCTCGGCCTCCTTTCGAAGGCGCTTCTCCTCCATCTGCAACTGCAACGCCTCGCGTTGAAAGTTCGCCTTGGAGTGGTGGTCGGAGGTCTTGGGCTGCGACGTAATGGAAGGCCCGGTTCCCCACGCCACTTCCGGCTGGTAGACGGGCTCCGGATGTTGCTGCTGCTGCAACTGAAACTGATTTTGGAAGGACGAAGGCTGCTGCGGTTGGCGTTGAGGGGGCGAGACGTTTCGGCCAAAACCGAGAGCGGCGCCGGTGGCGGTCTGTCCGTAGACGTCAGCGACCATCTTCTGCCTCGTCGCGCCGTTGTTGGTTCCGGGGGAGAGGAGGTTACTGGCAGGATTGTTGTACTGGTTTGTGTTGTACTGATGCTGCTGCGCCTCCTCAGAGGTAGCGTGCTTAATCATATTACTGCGATACTTCAAATCAGTAACGCCTGCGGAGCGAAGCGAGAGTGTTAGTGGCGGAGATAGCGCAAACGAGGAGCGAAGTGACCCGATATCGTGTTATTTAACTCGTCGCTTCGCTCCTCGTTGTCTTCGTTCGCTCCTCGCAGTTGTGCTCACCTCCAGGAGGCGGCGCGTCGCCTCCCCCTCCCAACCTCCTCCTTCCAAACGGCCCATCGACCCACTCATCCGGGCTCCCCATCATCTGCATGACGTCGCCATTCGGTTTCGCCGGCGAATCAAATTGCTGGTTATAAACCTTCAGCTCCTCCTTCTCCCTCATCTTCCTCTCCTCATTCTCCTTCATCTGCGACGAGCGAAGCGACGAGTTAGTTAAGAATGCTCGTTTGTTGATTCTCGTCACTTCGCTCTTCGCAGTTTCTCACCTGCTGCTTTAGCATATTTCCGTACTCAGTCTTCTTATTCAACTCCTCGCCCATCGAGCTCGGCTGGTGCTGGTAAACCACCGGCGAGTGCGAAATAAGCGCAGTGCTGCCGACCTGCTGCTGCTGGTAAGCCGTCGGCGCGTGCGAGATGGGCGCAGCGTACGCCTGCTGACCGTACGTGCTGCCGACCTGCTGCTGACTTAGGTGATCCTCGTAAGCAGGGCTCACGTGGACCTTATGCGGGACGGCGTTCAACGGAGATGGGCTGAGGAGGCTCTTCTCCTCTATTGAAGTTTTTTGCGAGTTAGAATTGGGTAGCGATAGCATGCATGCCGACGTCGAGTTCGTACCTTGTATCCTGTTCACCCTCCCCTTGACCTTCCTATCCTCCTTCTCTCTCATCTGCCGCTCCAAATACCTGCGAAGTCCGAGGCGAGGAGCGAAGCGACGAGTTAGTAAAACTTGCTTCTAGTATCGTTACTCGCGTAATTAACGTATTATTCGCTCCTCGTGACTCGCGCCTTGTCTCACCTCGCATACTCCACCTTACTCTGCAACCTCTGCTCCGCTTTCCCACCAACATTCCCACCGTAAAGTGTGCTCAAACCTGTACCGAAGTGCTGGGCCCCCTGAGACGCTACTTCGGAAGGGAAGAGACGGGGGGAGACGGGGGGAGTCTTGTGGGGGGGGACGCGGGCGGGGGAGACGTACTTCTCGGGGATGCGGGGGGAGAAGTTAAATTGTTGGGAGGGTTTGGTGGGGGATTGGAGGTAGGCGGGGGTGGCGTTGGAGTTGTAGTTGTAAGTGGGTTGCTGTGGCGGGAGAAGCGAGCGAGCGTGTTAGGCGAGAATCGTTGAGGAGGAGTATTGAGGCTTCGAATCGACTCACTTGCTGCTGTTGTTGTAGTAGCTGTTGTTGTTGCTGCTGTTGTTGTTGTTGCTGCTCCTGCTGCTGCTGACCAGCGGGGGGGTGGTGGTCGAATGGGCGTTGGTATTGCTTCGACGGGGATTGGAGGTACGCTGGTGTGGCGTCGTTGTTGGTTTGTTGTTGTCGAATTTGTTGTTTCTGCAAGCGACGAGTTAGTACAAAATGCAGTTACATTGTCGCTTCGCTCCTCGAAACTTCTCTCACCTCAACCATCTGCCCCCTAAGCTGCTCCGCGTACTCCATTTGCGCCTTCCTCTGCATCATCCTCTCCTCCTTCTCACTCCCTCCCACATCAAACTGAACATTGACGTTGGGGTTATTCTCTTTAACGTTGTTATCACCCCTACCGTTCCCCTGCTGCTGCTGCTGCTGCGGTTGCTTCTGCTGCTTCCTCAGCTGTTCCGCGTACGCTCTCTGCTTCTCGATTTTCTCCCTCCGACCTTCCTCCTCCTCGATTTTCCTCTCCTCTTGGAAGTTGGCGATTCGGCGTTCGTTCTCCTCCTTTTTACGGAGGAGCTGCGACGAGGAGCGTAGCGAGGAGCGAATCGACGAGTTAGTATATCACGCTTCGTTACTCGCGTAATTGCCGAATGACGTCCGTACCTGTTTCTCAAGTTGAGACGCGATCTCGTATTCTTTCTCGAGTTGACCTTTTCTGGTTGGACGCGGAGAGGGAGGGTTGGGACGTAGTGGACTTCTCGGTTGGTATTTCACCTGCGAAGCGAACGCGGAGCGGGTCGAGCATAGCGAAGATCCGTGTTAGTTAAATCCGACGTCGACACATCCGAGGAGCGAACGATGAGACTGATCAAATTCTGAAACGCTTATCATTTCGAACATCGACGAGGATGTAAATTCTGTCCGCGTAACTCGCATTAAGAACACACTCAAAACAAACTCGTCGCTTCACTCCTCGAGTTTTTTCACGTTCCGCTCGTCTCGTCGTCTCACCTTCTCCCCCACCCTCTCACTAGGAAACGT
>BLQM01000218.1:0-22475 GCA_012489335.1 Triparma laevis f. inornata
ACCATAACCATAACCATAACCATAACCATAACCATAACCATAACCATAACCATAACCATAACCATAACCATAACCATAACCATAACCATAACCATAACCATAACCATAACCATAACCATAACCATAACCATAACCATAACCATAACCATAACCATAACCATAACCATAACCATAACACTAACACTAACACTAACCCTAACCATAACCATAACCATAACCCTATACTGCTTGATTGGCATTTAACAGCTCTTTTGAAATCTTAAAACTTGAAAATTAATCTAACCATAGCAAAAAGTAAGGTGTTCAGGCTTCAAACACTAATTGAAAGCTCCTCGTTCAATTTTCAATTTTAGCTTATAACTACAAATAGATTTTTGATTTTAGGATTGAGCTAAAACTCCAGCCACAGGTCTTCTCCCCCTCCGATAAGCCCAACACTCTAAGTTCATCTGGGTCAAATTGAAATCGAGCAACTTCAAATCCTCAGCCCCGGCTGCCCCTACCCCTATCCCCGCTTTCACGCTCCTCTCAAACGCCAACTTTTCGTTGCTGAGTGAGAAAACCAGAGCGTCTTCCATCTGCTGGCCACTTACTCTTTCCGTCAGCAGCGTCGTCACCGTGCCCGTATCAACCACCCTCAGCCCGTTGATGTGCGTGAGCTGCGTTCCCGGTTCGATGCCTGGATACCTTCTCAGCGGACTGGTTTCCTCGAGGCTGCCTATGAAGATACAATTTGGGTAACCGTTGATTTCCGTGATGCTGACTTGCAACGACTGGCCGACGACGCACCTGACGAACGCAGCGACGAGTTAGTTAGTATGACATGAATTAAATTGATCGCTGATAATGAATATATATACCGGCTACACACTTTCGCTCCGCTACGCTCGCTCAATTCTCCGCTGAACTGTTACGTTCCGACTATTCCGCTCCTTCGTAACATTCTCACCTAAACACCGTAATCAACGAGTCAATGTACAGCAACTGCGGCTGAACCACCACCCCACCCGTCTCACCCCCCTTGGCGTAAATCATCAAGTTCTTGGCCTCCTCCAACGTTATCGGGCACTCGCTCGTGCTCCGGCCGGCCTCATACCACTGGCAAAAGTAGCACCACTCTGAAGGACCGCTCTGCTCGAGGTTGTGGGCCGCGATCGTGTTGAGGTGGTTGCTGACGATGCTGCCGCTGGCCAGTCGCCCCACGATGACGCCGATTCTATTGTGCCCTTGGGTCGCCTCTTGATTGGGGCTGGCCTTGAAGGTGACCTGCATCCCCAGCCGGTTCGTGGCGGGAACGTCGAGCAAACCCGGCATTCCGCCACTCCTAGTATTATTATTATTCGAGGCGCTTGTCTTGGCCCTCTTACCACTGGACGCTCCTTTCCCCTTACGCTTTCTACCGTCCACGCTACTACTCGCCGCCGACGCTCCCCCACTTCCCCTCAACGGTTGGCCGTAAACGTCGAGCTGCGACGAGCGTAGCGAGGAGCGGAGGAGCGAAACGACGACGAGTTAGTTGTTTAGAATATTCTTAATTCTCATCGCTTCGCTTCTCATGGAGCCTCTTTACGACCGTAATTGTCGTATTTGTAGCTCGTCGCTTCGCTCCTCACAGCTTTTCACCTCCTCAATATCGTCCTTGAAGATGGTCTTCACCTTCGCTGGCGGGGGAGGAGGCACGTACTTCACCGGCTTGGCGTCGAAGGGTTGCTTCTTCCCGCACGTGTGCAACGCCAGGCGGCCCAAGCAAGCGGTGCAGCTGCGGCGAGCGAAGCGAACATGTTAGTGGTAGAGATAGCGAAAACGAAGAGCGAAGTAACCCAATACTCGCTGTCGTCGTTCGTACCTCATCTCGTTGCCGAGAAGCTTCTCCCGATTCAGTGCGCTACCCTCCCCGGATGCCTTCGTCAATTGGCGCATTGCCATGAAGTTCGAAAGGCTTCCCGGGTTTCCGTTGTTGGCCTCGGCGTTGAACTGGCTGGGGTTGTAACCCTTGCTGAAATGGTTGGCGTTTGATTTGTTGTTGTCGGTTTCTGAAGTCTGGTTTTTGGGCAGAAGGTTCATGAACCAGGTCATGGGATCGTCCGGGCTAACCCCGTCACCGTCGCCACCGCGCTGCGTCTTTCCGCCGTCGCCGCTGCCTCCGCCCGCCTGGGCGTCCGCCTCTGCGAGCTTCTGGGCGGCGACCAAATCGAACTGCGTGCTGATGACGACGCCATCAGATTCCTGCCGCGACTGCTCCGAGTCGAGCGCCAGGATGTCCACGGGCTGGTCCTCCGGGTCGGCCAACCAAGACAAGTCCGAGGGGTCCGAGGGATCGTTGTTATTGTTCTTCCCCTTCCCCTCCTTAGGGTTAGGCTTGGATATTTTGAGATCCAGCTCGTCCTCCTTCTCCACGAAGAAGTAATTGTTGTTCACGATCTTGTAGCCGGGCGGGTACATGGCGCCGGGCCACTGTGGTTTCGAGGAGCGAAGCACGAGGAGCGAAGCACGAGGAGCGAAGCACGAGGAGCGAAGCGACGAGTTAGTATAGAAAGAATGTTCTTAACGCTCGTCACTTCGCTCCGCGACGAATTGAAATTTTATTTGGACTCGTTTCTCGTGTATTCATGACGCCTTCGTAATCTCGTCGCTCCCTCCGAGCAAACATTCAAGCGGCACATCCGTCGCCCTCACCTCGCTCACGCCTGGGTCGCTGATAACTCCGAGACTGCCTCCACAACCAAGTCCGATGAGCTTCCGCCCCGACCAAGCGACCTGCTGCATTCCCAAGACCGTCGGAATTCTCAGCATCCTATCCGCGAAGGTTTTCGACGCGTGCCCTCCCATATCTCGCAGCTCGCCCTCGAGAACTCCCTCCTTCGGCGCGTTCCCGGCTGTTCCTTCTGCTTCTTGCTTCTCGTAGTTGGAGAAGAAGGTACTGTCGCATCTCCAGAAGTGAATCTTTCCGAACATCTCCCCTCCCATTTCCTCGTTGTCCTTCCGCCAGCAGCTCGGCGTCCCAGCGACGTAGTAAACTGCGCGGTACGGGAAGGTGGAGAAGCGACGTGTTATATATTAGAACCTCCTGTTAAAAATTTTCGCGTCCGCATAAAACGTCTCTCACCTCCTCCACTCTCCACGAACATGCACTGATTAAACTCCATAACCCCTCCCATACTCCTCAATCCTTCCCCATATATCCCCAAAAGCGCGAAACTCTTAGTCAAATAAACCCTAACACCACTTCCCACACCTGTAGTACATAGTACACTTCCGCTTGAAGATAGTTCGAGATATCCCCCAGTTTTGAAAATGTTGGCAGCTGTGATTTTAGGTTGTTCCATGGTTACGTATTGAATGCTAATATTGTCGTTTCCCCGTTTTTGAATTCTGTGTAAAATGGTTGTTTTTTTGTGAGGGGCGTTTTTGGGGAGGTGGGAGGTGGAGAGGAGGTCAGAGGGGATGGAGTCTTCTTGGAGGGCGAATATTTCCGTGGGATTGTACGGGCTAAATATGGCGGAGGAGAGAGGCGAGGATGAGGTTTGGCCTTCTGTTGCGTGGCTGAGGATTTGGGCGAGAGAGGGCCGAGGAGGGAGGGGGTGGGTTAGTATAATGTGCTTACTATAGCGAAGAGCGGCGAGCGAAGCAAGCCTAAGAGCGAACGACAACAACGAGGAGCGAACGACGACAACGAGGAGCGAAGCGACGAATTGAACGAGTTCTTTTGGACGAGCGACGAGATTACAAGAACTCGTTCATTTGGACTCACTCCTCGTTGTATTCATGATGCCTTCATAATCTATTCGCTCCGCTCCTCGCAGTAACTCGCGGAATAACGTAGAACCATGAAAATATTCCTCACTTTCACTCTCACCTCGTCAACCTAAACTCCTTCACCCCCTCCCTACAAACCACCCCACAAAACCCCCCCGGATACTCCCCCTCCCCCAATTTACTATTCGCACACGCATAAAATCTCCCCATAAACCTCTCCCCATTCCAATCCTTCTTAATACTCTCCGCAGGTCCGAAGTTATGTACATGACGCCAGAGGAGTTGATCAGTGTGAATGTTTATTGAGAAGATTTGATGGTTAGTGGAGATAATTAGTGAGGAGGAAGAGTTGGAGAAACATAGGGAGGATATCCAGTAGGAGGGAGTGCAGTCTACTACAGTGAGGGTTGCGTTTGATTCTTTGCTATAATGTTTAGATGAGTGTGATTTGTTCTCCTTCTCAGGCGATTGCGTAGTCGTAGACGGAGTCATAGGACTTCTCTCCGGGTTAGGGTTCGGTTTTTCGGGAGAAGAAGGAGAACGTTCACTCGTCGGCAGAATATAACCCCTACAGTTCAAATGCTTCACATCCAACACAACAGTCTCAATATTCAAAACGTGCACATATCCACTCTCAGTACCTACAGCCATGTATTTATTGTTGTCATCAATGGCGAAGCTGGAGGCGACATAGGTTCCGTCGTCGTAGAAACCGGAGTTGGAGAATTGAGGGTTGGAGGAGAGCTCGGGGGGGGCGCCGGTGTTCTTTTTGTGGTTGGAGGTGGCGTTTTTTTGACGGGTTTCTTTGGGGCTGGGGACGTTTACGTTGGCGTCTTTCTTTTGGGCGCTGTGAGCGTAGTGAGCGTAGCGTAGTTGGGTTAGCGTACGCGAATTATCATAAATAATCATTGAACAACTATCACGCTTTTTGTATCGCCTCACCTCCTCCTCTTATTCGCCCTAACCTTATCAGGAAACCTAACCCTCCTATACCTCCTACTCCCAACCTTGGAAATAGTATCATCATAAGTCACAAAAGGATCGTTAACGTCATGGGGGTAGTGGCAAGTTTGGGGAAGGAAGTTCCAGAGGCAGTTTAGAGCGGTGCTCGTCGTTGATTGAGTGGAGTGGAGGCCTATTTGGTTGTGGGATTCGGAGGGGAGCTTTTGGACGAAGGATTGACGGGAGAAGTTGTGCAATAACGTGACGTCACCGTCTTCGGTCCATTTGTTTTCGGGCTGGAGGGCGGCCGTAGGCGAAGCGAAGCGATATTTATGGGTGATGTTTATGGGTTAGTTTATTTTTACGATTGTTATTTAATGATTATTGGAAAGTGGAGGGAGCATCGTGAATGAAAAATAGAGACGGAGGGAGGTGCGCTGATTAAAATTGTTATAAGAACGGCCTTAAAATAAAATCCAAAGATAAAACGTCCTCTATCATGGGATTTCAAGGCCATAAATGAGCTCACCTCGTATCTGTCCGCCTTGTCCTTGACAATGACAGTAGGACGATCAGGAGCGGCAGCCTCGGCTGCGGCTTTCGGGGCAATCGGCATTTAGGGTACTTCAGAGCGCTATTATGTGTGATACAGGGAGATATTGAGGTAACAGATACGTAAATTGAGGCGGATACAGAGGGTTTGGGTTCGTATCGTGCGTATTTATTGAGATATGATCACTCGTATTCCAGGATTTAGGATTGATGAGAGGGATTTAGGATTGGGATTTGCGGCTCCATAACGGATGCCACAGCTGATGAAATTGAATACGCAGGTGAGCCATGACGATGATATTGTCGAGTTGATGGTAGTGAGGTGTGCGATGGTGCGCTGTAAGAAGAGAAAATCACACCATCAGGAGCGCTGATGAGGCGGCGCTCCGATCGCAGCTTTGTAGTCCTCATATTTCCATCATTTAACGCCCTACATTCTCTACTGCCCTTCTAACCTCCCACCCCACCCCAAAATCCCCCTCAGGCCAAGCTCCTCTTCCTGTACTTCCTTCGTAGCTCATCAATAATAGCCCAAGCTTTTGAAACATCATCATCGTCCTCTGCCGGTCTGAATTCAGGACTGAAGCACTCCTTCAATTCTCTCTCCACAACGCTTTCCTCAACACTTACCACCAAAGAGTCCTCCACCGCCTCCTCCAACCACAATTCTCCCGCCCTAAATCTCCGCCTCCGCCTAGCCAAAGCCAGCGACATCACCAGCATCCAGAAATGCAACCTCGCAACCCTCCCCGAAAACTACCAATCAGCGTTCTATGCTTCCCACCTTAAATCCTGGCCTTCCCTCGCCCTTGTAGCCGAACTCACTTCGCACGACGATCCCAACGTCGAACAACCCTACGAAGGCGACATAGACGGTTACAACCCTTCCTCAACATCTTCCTCACCGAATCTCTCCAAAAAAGAAACCTCGAAAGTAATAGCGTACGTCCTCGGGAAAATCGACGACCCGACGACCACACCCGCAACGAGCAACTCACTGGGGGATCTGTTCTTCACGAAGAGGGAGAAGATGAGGAGTGGACATGTGACGAGTTTGGCGGTGTTGAAGGAGTATAGGAGGTTGGGGTTGGCTAGTCAGCTCATGGATCAGGTGAGAAACGAAGGAGACTCGAGAGCGAGCCTCGCGATAACTGCGAAGCCTCCAAAAACTAACACGCCTCGCTTCGCTCACCACTCGCCCAGCTCCACCACCAAATGCTCCTCTCCTCTGTCTCCTCCATCGGCCTCCACGTTCGCGTCACCAACAAAGCCGCCACCCGCCTCTACGAAACCACCATGGGCTACCACGTCTCTCGAGTAATCCCCTCCTACTACCAAGACGGCGAGGACGCTTACCTCATGAACAAGTCTCTTCCGGTTACGCTATCCAACCTCGGATCTGGGGGAGAGAAGAACCACAACGACAACAACAACAGAATAACACTCAAACGTGTCAACCAACCGCAATACTCCACCGCCTCGAAAATTACCATGAGACAATTAGGCACGGCAAGCGCGAGCTCGGAAATGAATTTACCTAGAATGCTTGAGATAACACCGGAACAGGAAGAAGCTGAACCTGTTGTAGTATAGGTTGAACTACATTCAGTTCAATCCAACTCCGACACGCACAATAAAAACATCAAAAACCCTCATTTTTTTCATAATAAATTGCCTTTTAAGCTCTAAAAACCTTCTGCGCCAACTCAATTTCAACCCTGCATATACAACAATCCTTCAATCTCACACCGCAGACTAAACACGTACAAAAATGACCACAAGGTACGAAGACGCAACTTATGTTATTCTCGTAACATATTTTACAGACATCGTCTTCGGTGGTTGGGCGAGCGTTGGCGAGGGCTTGGGCGAGGTTTTCGGCTTCGTCGTCTTTCTCTTCATTTTGGAATGTGTCTGTTTCTTCGTCTGAGTCTGACGCGTACTTGCTTTCTTCTTCTTCCACGCCTACGAAGCCAGATTCTCTGATTTCGTCGAAACCCGTCTGCTCCATTCTGACTGCGTGGATGTTGTAATTTTGTAGAATTGAGTTGCAAGACATTAAAAGTCTACCACTCAACAACCTCCAATCATCACCACTCCACCTACCCTCCTCATCTTGTAACCCATTACATAACAATTCAATGTTCCCATTCCCATACTGTCCTAAAATACAAAACCTCTCAGGATCTAATAACCCTCTATAATTAACTATATTCGTATAAGCTCCTTTATGCTCTTTTTCGAGCTTGCAGGCGAGGGTTGAGAGGTTGAGGGTACCTCGGATTTCGAAGTGGATCGAGATTTCACGCCAGAGGGAGACGCCGGTTCCGGTTATCGTGCATTCGTTCATTAGTTTTACTGCCTGCGACGAGCGACGAGCGTAGCGAGAAGCGAGGAGCGATAACGTTAGTATCGCAGGTTCTTAATGCGAGGAGCAAAGTGAGGAGTTGTATGGCGCCTTCGTAATCATGTCGTTCCGCTCCTCGTTAGTTAGCTCTCGCTCAACATCCTCGTCGCTTCGCTCCTCGCTGCTCCTACCTCCTCTACCGCCTCCTCTCCCTCCAACCCCTCTCTCTCAACCTCCTCAACCGCCTCCCTCGCCGTCCTCGTCATCTGAAACTCCAGCTTAACATTCCTCCAATCAGTCTTATCATTAGTCCTACTAATACTACTCCCATCCCACTCGTAGTCGGTTATGATTCTGGTGAGGAGGTGGGAGACGCCGCCGGGTTTTTGATGGAGGGAGATGGTACCGTTGTGATAAGTGCCGGAGATTTTGAAGATGAAACCGGAGGTTTGGTCGGGGGAGTTGACGGTTTGGATGCTTAAGCGAGGGGAGAACGAGGAGCGAAACGAGGAGTTAGAAGTATAGAACTGTCGCTCCAAGAGTTATTCATCCACTTTTTGCTCGCTTTTTACTTTACTCTGTTATTTACCTCCCTGAGTACACAACTTCATTAGTATACTTCCCCTGATGTCTCTTCCTAATACTAAACTTATTCGTGTAGCTATCGAAGTGACCCGCCAACGTAAAGTCGATTGAGAGAGTTCTCCAGAGAGACGTTCCTTTGCCGATTATTTCGAAGACCTGGGGAGAGGGTAATGTAGATATTAAGTATTAGATATTAAATGAATTATTATATTATTTTATTGTTGAGTGGTTGAAGCGGAGGAACGAGGTGCATGCTAACTCTGCATGGATCTCACCTTACGGCTATTGATATTGTTGTCGTCGTCCGGCGCGGACGAGACCTCTCTAAAATTCACGCATGTATCCTTCCATTCTGTTGGGTCGTTCATGCGACTCTGCGAGTGTACGAGCAGAGAGGGTTAGTGGGATGGGGTCGGTGGGAGGTTCTGTATCGCAAGGATAACGGCGAATTGGGATTCAAGCGGCGACGTTTTCGAGGGAGATAGGTCACTGCGGATGGTTTGGAACCCGCTCCCCCTAAATACTACGGCGTAGTGAAAAACAAGTTTGGAGGTTGATTAGGAGTGTGGAAATGGACACGAAGGCATCCTGTGTTATGTGAAGTAATACGTACGTGAAGCGTCAGTGACACTCGCTTGTAACTAGCGTCTAATTTTTATAGATAGATCTCCTTTAACAACTCTGTCCTTGCTCGCTACTCTCATGAGCTACGCTTGTATTGGGCAAACATCCCTGCCTCCGCACTATTTGGTTAACTCACAATACTAGTCCCCTCCCAAACGGAGCTCAGGCTCTCCTCGGTGAACTCCATCGGGGAGGCCTAGGTAGAGAGCAGGATGAGTGTCCCCTTGCGTAATTCGTGTTGTTGGCTGATTTATTTCACTATTAGGATTAACTTCCAAGGGTTTTGCTAAACTTTTTTGAGGAATCATTCCCTTGGCTTTCCCACGTGATGATCGTTGTTCCTCCCTCCCCTATCCCCCACCACACCTCCCTTCCTCGGCACGATGTTTGGCGGACCTCAGATTAAGCAAGCTACCCCCTCCGTCAACAACCCCCCCCAACTTGCCCATGAAGATCGCTGCCGCCTCTGACGCCTACGACACGCTCCTGTTAAACACATCCAAGTTCACTCTACACTTCTCTGGCTCCAACTCTGCGGCCGTGTTCACCCTAGACTCCGACTCTGCCAAAAATGCCCTCACCATCAAGCTGCAGCCCCTGACAGGAACCAGGCGCCCTTCTTCGCTTACACAGTTGACATCCTCCAGAACGACGTGGTTGTCCAATCAGTGGTAAATCCAGGCACGCAGAATCAAATGGACAAGTGGAAGAAAGCGCCCACGGGCCAGTCCAACAGGGGCAGCAACGAGCTTCTATCTGTAGATTGGGAGTTCAAGCATCCTGGCATTTGCGACGTTTGCGCCTGCGCCTAGAACTCCTCCTCGATGGTCATGTCTCGGCAGGATCCCTCCAGCGGCACCCGTCTGGTCGCGTCCTCAGATCTGAACGGCGCGGCCAGGACCCGCGCTATGCTCGACTGCTGCATCGCAGTGCCTAAATGTTGCTCTGGTCCGGTGTTCCTTGCCTGCTGCCTCTTGCAGCTCGACACGCGCTACGGTCTTGAAGGCCAGAGCAACGAAGCGGGGTACATTCTGAAGGGGCATACGTTCGTGAAGGGGCAGTGTAAACTCAGGGGTCTGCCTGATGGGGCAGTGATCATGTTCGGCGACACTAATCTTGGCAAGAGGAGGGACATGGTTGTTGCACTTGCAAACTACATTGGAAAGGTTGCGGCAATGCCAAATTCTGCATAACAATACTGCGATTGGGGTTTTCTTAGATACCGCTAATATCGCGACGACGACGAATAGGAGAGAGAGAAAAAAAACTATTGTGAAGGTTTAAAACTGATTTTTTTTCTTCGCAAAATGTAATTGATTTGTTAGTGAATTCGTTTTTTGTGTTGTTTAAGGTGTTGTGCTTGCTTGGCCTTGTATTCAAATGAATCGCACTGGTGCCACACTACATCAATGTTGTAAGTAAATTGTTTGTATGTTTTTAGGCTGAATGCTCGCTTCGCTTTGTAGTCGCATGAATCGCAGTGGTTCACGGTACCTCTTATCTGACCAAGAATCTCAATCAGCACTTGTGAATATTTTGTTTGTGTTGTTTTGAGGGTGCCTGCTTCCTTGGATGTGTGATCGCATGAATCGCATTGGTGCCAAACGACGCTAATGTTGTGAACACCTTGTTTGTGCATTTTGAGGTCGCTAGCTTCCTTTGCTTTGTAGTCGCAATTATCTTGATATCATGAGAACCAGACAACATTGATCCCATGCTTCGCAGCCTTATGTTTCTTCATATTGCCGAGGGACCACACTTATATTGACAACATATTATCCCACACGCACACACGTCCTTATTATATTCCCCCGCTTATCTCGTTCCACTCCTTCTATCCTTTGCCTGCTCCAGATTCTCCTCGCAGATACCCCATCCCCAACCGCTCCATCTGCCACCGAATTATCATCCCAATCACAATTCACAACATCGAATAGTGCAATAGTACTATTATCCTCGTGAACCGATCGCGGAGTCTCATTGCCGTCAAATCCCAACTTTCGATGCTTGATCCCTTCTCCTCTTCTCCATGGGCGCTCATGCCCTCGACCCAGATATGCTTTGATCTTTTGACATGATCGTCTGCAGAGAAATCTACTAGCTAGACGGCGCAATCCTTATATCCCTGTGCACTTTTCTCTCTTTCTCGATTTACCCGAGCAAATTCAATCTTTACAAAGCAAAAATGATCCTCGTTTCACCACACCCAAAAAAAGTGCTGGAACTTTGAAAGAACTGGAGAGTGAATAAATCGACTCGCTGAGAGCTCTACATAAAACCTCTGGCACCTCTTAGTTTCAAGACATTCATAAACCTTTCCACAACTCTCTGCGCCCGATCAATCAACCTTATTATTCAAAAAAACACTCTCTGGGGGTGGAGTTAAATCAATACCCCTCAGCAACTCCTCCTTTCACTCAAACTGCGTTTATAGATCGTGCGCAATTCACAAGTTGGGTTTTAGTACTAGAAGGAAGAGCCTGCGTACTCGGAATTCCACCCCATTTACGTTCCTGTTAGTTAATATAGTTATTATATCAGTTATAACTTTAGCGCTATAGCCCTACCTATCTACACCCTACGCAAGCTACGCTCGCTAATACCGCTCGCTAATACCCCGTCCAGCAACTCCTCCTCCTACGCAAGCTCCCCCTGTATATTTCTCCAATACACACCCCATCCCTCCCTCAAATAAATCTATTCTAATCGTCAAATAAATCCTCAAATAAATCGTGCTGCAATGGGCCAATGCCTCGGCTCCGCCCCCACCGATCCCTCCCTCGAAGAAGAAGAAGACGACGAAAAAAAGAAGGAGAAAAGAAAAGACAACCGCAAACGCAACTCCCAACTCTTCTCCCTCGTAGACTTCATCGACGCTACGAAGAATAGAACTTTGAAAGTGGGGGAGGAGGTTTTGGGGGAGTTGGATTATACGCAGATTATATGTACGAATGCGAGTGGGAAGAAGGCGAGGGAGACGGATTGGTCTAAGATGGATCCTAGGGCTGCGAGAGCTAACAAGGTGAGGAGAACGGTGACGAGGAGCGAATACGTGTGAGGAGCGAAAGCGACGACTGTGAATTACGTGCTGACGGTTTGAAAGTAATTCAAAAAGCGTTCCTCATCTAACGTCGTCTCCCTCTCCCCCCGCCAGACCGCCGACGCAGTCGCCAACGGCAACATGCGAACAATGCGCGAACAAGTTATCGGTCACTTCACCACAATAAACCGTCCCTACACCGCCCACTGGGAGGGTGACACATTGCTCCATATCGTGTGTAGGGAGGGGTATAAGACTATGGTGGAGTTTATGTTCGATCCGAAGAATAGGAGTATTTTTGATACTACGCAGCTTGGTGAGATTAATGAAGACTGATGAACGCCTGACGAAGCCTCCCCTCTCATAATTCAATCTAACATACATGCTCGCGCTCGCTTCGCTCGTTCACTCGTCGCAGTCGCTGACGTGGAGAACGCCAAGTGGAGGACCCCCCTCCATCTCGCTTTCACCCCTCCCTCCGCAACCTTCTCCGCATCTCGTTGGGGTGGATTACGTGCTTCCGGAATTCCCAAAAGCGAGAAACCGGAGGACATTCAAATCGCGAGCGATTGGATTCAACCGGGTGATGAGAAGGCAAGGAAGGATATTGTTAATATTCTGGTTGAGAAGGGACAGGCTGATGTTAATAAACTTGACTTTCATAATTATTCACCGCTGCATTATGCGGTAATATGGGGGTGGGACGACATAGTCGAGTATTTAATAGGTGAGAAGGAGGGGGGGTGAGGAGCGAAGCGACGAGCATTAATACTAGAGGAGCGGAGCGACGAGATTACGAAGGCGTCGTAATTGCAACGAGGGGGCTCTTCGAAAACGCCGCCCATATTGAAACTACGAGATTATGAAAACGACGTAAATAGAACACCGAGCGAGAGGAACTCGTCGGCTCTTCGAAAACACCGCTCATATAAAACTACGAGGCTCGCTCCTCGCATTAAGAGCATTCTATACTAACTCGTCGCTTCGCTCCTCGCAGAAAAAGGAGCCGACATCGAACAGCTGGATATCGTAGGAGACAACTGCTTGATGCTCGCTTGCAAGTACAATCACTTGACGGTCGTGGAGTGGTTAGTGGAGAACACTGAGATTTCGGTGAACAGTAGAAATGCGGAGGGAAACACTGCGTTGTTCATCGCAGTGGAAAACGGGAACCTGGACATCTGCGAGTGTCTAATGAGCTACGACGCCGACGTCAACGCCGTGAATTACAGTAAAAAGACGCCGCTGAAGATAGCGTGCGCGTCTCAGAACACTGAACTGGCTCACATGCTTCTCGACTTCAAGGCGCAACGGCGGCGGTCGGCCATCGCTTTATTGGAAGGCGACGCGTTATACGAAATTCAAAAGAGGCTGGACGACGACGAAGCGGAGGCGAAAGCGGCCGCTGAAGCCCAGAGAAAGGGGAAAGCAGGAGGTGAGGAGGAGCGAAGCGACGACAATGAGGAGCGAAGCGACGTGGAAGTATCGCTCGTCGCATGTATCGCTCTCGCTCCTTGCACTAAGTCCTCGTTCTAAGTCTAACTCGGGAGACTTCGCTCCTCCTCGTCGCTGCAGGATTAGCACTTGGAGCTAACGTCAGCAGCTATGGGCAGTGGTTACCTTACCTCGACAAAAAAAGAACGAAATATTCTACTACAACAAAGTATCCCGCGAATGCCAATGGGAAGAACCTGGAGAATACAAGAAAAATTTAACGCATGTAATGAGAAGGGCGACCTTCGGGATGCATTTTTATCATTGAATTGGATATTACAAACAACTTTTCATTTATTTTTAGGGCGCTATTGGGGCTGATCTCTTCATCGACCTCTCGTGGAAGGAGCGAGCGACCTACGACGAGCGTAGCGAGGAGCGGCGAGCGAAGCGAGCCGAGGAGCGAGCGGCGAGTTAGTATAGAATGTTCTTAATGCGAGGAACGAGAGCGACATCCTCGTCTCTTCGCTCCACCTTCTGGCTTCGCACCTCTTTGGTAGACTTTTCTCTGCCGTTCTTCGGGGACGTTGCGGGATTCTGCATGATCCCGATTTCCTGCGCCTCGGAGTGCTTGGAGCGCGCCCACGGGAGTCTCGGCAAGGATATAATGCCCAGAACCCAGAAGGACACGATCGCAGATACTGATACGATGGCGATCAAGATCCACACGTAAATGTACCCTCCCGGCCAGAAGAGCTCCGGGATCCCTCCTTTGCAAGCGCTCAAGCCATCGTGATCCGGCGGGCACTCTCCCACGAAGTTCATACCATAGAAGCCGACGACGAAGCTGGTAAAAAAATGCAGAGTTAGAATTTGTGGTGATACTGTTGACTGTTGAATTTGAAATGGTCTCACCTCAACGGGCTAAACACGGCCAATGTGACGCTGATGAAAAACTGCACCTTGGCGTCTCGGCGGTCGTCGCTCAAGACCAGAGCCTCCTGGAGCCGCGTGCAGTGGTCGGCGTGGTCGCTTATGTTGTCGATGATCCTCAAGGACTTGTCTCTCAGGTCCTCGAAGTACATGACCTGCGACGAGCATTAACGAGTTAGAATTGCGCGGGCTCCTCAAGCTGCTTGAGCATTTAGTCTAAGGCTACCAGCGCATCCAGATTACGAGCGTCGCTCCGAGTTAATAGACAACGCGTTCTCTAAATTACTCGTTGCTTCGCTCCTCATGGAGCCTCATTTACGACCGTAATTGTCGTATTCCCAGCTCCTTGCGACTTCGTACCTCCTCCGGAACGTCCTGCCCGGTGCACACGTGCACAGGGAAGTCGTGGTCGGCCATGGCCACGAAGACGTCTCGAAGCGGGTGTACCTGTATGTGTGGAGGAGCACGTTAGAAAGGAGTTGAGCAGGGTTGAGGCGACGAGCGTAGCCCACGTAATGCAAGTTCTGGTCTCACCTGCCTTGAAATCGCGGACATTTCGCTCTTCAGCGCCGTTGCCATCCGGTGGTCGTCCTTGCTCACAATCTTCTCTCCGGTCTCGAAGTGGTTAAGCTGCGGCGAGCGGAGGAGCGGAGGAGCGAAGCGACGACGAGTTAGAATTGCGGAGCGAAGAAAGAGGCTGGCAAGTTTTCGTATTCCCGGCGAGGAGCGAAGCGAAGAAAGAGGCTTGCAAGTTCCGGAGTATGAACGGAGTACGAGCACTAATATCGTATCCGTAGCTCGTCATTAAGCTCCTCGTACTCGCGCTAATATCGTATTTGTAGCTCGTCGCCAAGCTCGTCGCTAAGCTCCTCGTACTCGCGCTAATATCGTATTCCCAGCTCGTCGCTTCGCTCCTCGCTCCTTCGTACCATGGGCGCGATGATGGCCTCAAAACTCTCGTCTATGTGGTCGCACTCCCTCAGCGCCTCGTTCAGCAAATTCCACAGTAAAATGCCGGCACTTCGGTTGCGGACGTCATGGTGCCCCCCTTTGTCCTCCTTCAGGCTGGAACGAAGGTCGTCCCAGACGTCCCCCTCCTTGCCGACTTGTATGGTGGACACTTCCTGACTCTTGGGATCGACTATGAAAATAATAAGCTCAAACTCGATGAAGCCCTCCTCCTCCTTCCCCAAATCCTTGGAAGGATGCAACAGCTCGTCGTGCAATCTGAAAATAGTGGCGGCGTCCCTTTCAGCGAATTCGTCAGGCATGGACGGGATCTTGGAGAGGAGAAAGAACACGCCGTTGAAGAACTGCATCCGGGCGCGTTGGCCTGAGGCCGAGATCGATTCTAAAGCCAAGGCGGCCGCGTGCGGGCCGAGCGCAGAAGAGAGGTAGCAATTCAGAACGTGGATTTGCCCAGGGTGGTCGAGGTCTGCAAGGGGTTACGAGGAGCGAAGCACGAGGAGCGAAGCGACAAGTTAGTCTAAAATGTTCTTAACTCGAGGAGCGAGTAATCGTCGCGAGTAATCGTCGCACAATCTTCGCACTCGCTCTCACCTATGTCCAGGTTCGTCCACCTCACGCAACCCTCAGGCTTTGCCTTTTGCTCTTGAAGAAGAGTGGGGATGTTGGCGTCGTAATTGCCAAACCTCTCGTGCTCGACGTCCCCCTTTTGCTCGTTGTAATGAGAGTTATTGCTGCCATCGCGGCCATAGTCGATCACCCAAGCCTTCGCCTGACCCTCGAGGTCGACCTTTGCCAAGCTGAGGGTGAGGGGGGGGGTTAGAATCTGTGAACTGTGAACACGTAGGGCAGAGCGATGGGGTAGCAGTTTTTCCTGACTCTGTCCTAACTAACACCAAACGTTGCTCCGGTCCACTCCACTTACGTCTTCGCCTTTATCTTCCAACTGTCCTTCTTGTCCAGGCTAGGGCGCCTCAGATTAGGGCTCCCAACTTTATTGGGAGAGAGATTTGAGTTCTTTGGCTTCACTTTAATCTGTTGGATTGCGGTTCCGGTGGCCACAACGTTGGACGCGCGCTGCCATTTTGACATTGTGACGGGGGGGAGGGAGGAGTTGAGTTGGTTTGGGGGGAGTTGAGGGGCGTGAGAGAAATGCGGCGAGATCCTTGTTTAGGACGGGGTGCGGCGCGGGGGGCAGGGGAAAGGTTTTTGGTTGGTTGTTAGGGTGTTAGGGGTGGGTGGGGGGAGTATGGGGGTTCGTGGTTGGAGTTTGGGTTTAAATTAAGGTTGAAACCGAGGTAGTGGTGAGCTGAACAATGTATCGGAGAGGGGTGTCTCGGAGAGGGGGGTTAAGGGCGGAAAACCATAGAAATCGAATACAAGATTAACGTCAAAGGCGGTAATTCATGTTCACGAGCAACAACAACGCACCGGAGTGCCAGGATTTGAGTGGTTTTTTCCTTGCGCGATCTTTTTGACGCCGTTTTGCCCCTCCGAAAAACACTAAATCTGAACGACATGTAAAAAGTCGGTAATCCTGATATTTTTGGGACCGTTATTAGTTATATTTTGCATTTTGAGGACTTTAAGTGAGTAAATATGCCACTTACATACTCTTAAAATTTTAAAAACACTCTTTTTTCTTTTAAAGTCGGTGTACCTGTAGTTATTTTGATCATTCTTGGAAATATTCGTTGATATATAGGACTTTGAGATTCTAACAATTCATTTTTAGATAAAATAAATCTCAGGAAGGCGAAAATCCGTTTTCAAAAACAATGATTTTGAGCTTATTTCGAAAAAATCAATATTAGACTCGTGTACTCAGGGACCTCAAAGGACTAATCAAGACTGAAATTGAATCTAAAAATCAACAGAACACCGATTTCTCCTCCAGCGATTTGACAACAATTAATTTTCGATTGATCTCGCGTTCTCGAAAAGATCGTAGCCCACACGTATACCCTACACGACAAAATAGGTCAATTGAACCCGTTATAAGTTTCTACTGACATTTCTAGCGGCGGAGAAGAGGAGCTATCTCGAACATTTTCAAATTAAAAATTCCCGACAATTAGTTTTGCAAACATTCTTCTTCTAGCCTAGCATGTTGAGGAAGTCGGAGTTGCTCTTCGGCGGCCCGCTGGCGCCCCCGCCTTTCCCTAGCTTCGGCGGCTTCGGTTTCTGCTTTTGCTGCGTGCTCCTGGGCTTGAACATGGTGGTTGGTTTCTTCGGTACTGCTGCCGCTGCCGCTGCAGGTTTCGCGCCGCCCCCCTCTTCTCCTCCTCTCTCTCCTCCTCCCTTTCCTTTCGCCCCGCCCCTGTCCCCTCCCCCCTTTCCTTTGCCTCCCTTCTTCCCCTTCACGGCCCCCGCCACAGGCTCTACAGCGGCCATTCTGCTCCTCTCGACCCTGATGATTTTGTCCAGGATTCCGACGGCGTCGTCGAATTTCAAGGCCTCCTCCACGCTCTCTTCGCGGAGGAACTGGACGAGCGCCCGGCCCTTGCTCTTGGTGGCGACCTTTTTGTTGTTGACGAACTCCTTCTCTCGAAGGACTCTGACGTGGATGAGGTCTCCACACTTTCTAAAGAGCTCTGCAACGTCCAAGTCCTCGGCGTTGAGGTGCAGGTTTGAAACGTGGACCGTGGTTGGGTGAGCCGGCCACTTTAAATCTCCCACCATGACGAACTTACCAGACTTGGCCTTTTTCGCAGTAGCCGCCTCTGCTTCATTTTCATCCTTGTCGCGCTTCCGCTTCTGTGGCGATTCAGTTTCTTTTCCCTTCTCGATGGGTTTCGCGGCAGCCTTGACCACGACCGGGGCGGCAACCACCTTGGGAGTCTTCGCTGCGTCCTCCGCCTCCTTCAATTCGATGGCTTTTTGCAATTTTGAGTTGACAAGGTGCTTGGCGCGGAGGGCCCAGACAAGGTCGTGGAAGTCCTCCTCAAAGGCGACGAATTTCTGCCCCATGCGCTTGGCGCTCTCGATGTCCCGTTTAAAGTCGCCCTCTCTACCAAGAATGCCGTTGAACGCCTTGCGGTAGAGCTGCGCGACGGCGTTGAAGCCGGCAACCTTTTTCTTGTTGAGCATGTAGTTGATGTACTGTTCCCAGCTGTCGTAGTTGGAGGCGTCGACGTTCACAAGCTGCAGCGAGCGGCGAGCGAAGCGAGCCGAGGATGAAGCCCGAGCGAGGAGCAAAGCGACGAGTTAGAATATAAAATTTAGAATGCGCTTAATGCTCGTCGCTTCGCTCCTCCCACCCCCCCCCCACCTTCTCCCAGCAACGCTCAGCCTCACTCAGCTCCTCCCCCTCCGCTCCATCCTCCCCTCCCTCCACAGGCTCGACAGGATTAGTTTCCTTCTCGTCGTCGCAGATCACCAAGGCCTCCGTGACGGCGCGAGACCTGCGATGAGCGGCAAGCGAAGCGAGCTGTGTTAGAAACGAGTGGCGAAGAAATCGATGCCGTAGTCTCAACTAACGCTACTTGCACAATTGATCTATAACAGCTAAACAAAACCTTTTCATCTCGTCGCTACACCCCTCGCAACCGCTCACCTCAGCACCCTCGCCTCCTTGAACTTCTTCCCGCGTTTGTTCTTGTTGGACCACTCGTCTGCAGCGTCGTAGAACTCCCTCAGGTCGCTGATCAGATCGTCGATCAGATCCTCCTTCTCATCACCGTCCTCTTCATCATCATCATCATCATCATTCTCGTCCATGTCGTCCTCCGACTGCTTCGGGTTGGTTGGAGGGGTGTTGCCGCCCTTGAGGGTTATGAGCAACCTGCGACGAGCGGCGAGCGAAGCGACGAGTTAGTATAAAATGCTCAAACCCAACAGTATGGTTACTCGCACGAATACCGCATTAACATCTCGTCGCTTCGCTCCTCGCGGCTTCACACCTCCGAACTTCGGCAGCACCGCCGACCCAGACGGCCATCTTGCCTGGGTAGCCCAGGAACTTGTTCTTGCAGGATTTGTCAACGGCTGCGCGAGGCGAGCGTACGAGCGTACGAGCTGTGTTAGTGGGATAGTCGTGAGACATATTCCTGGTTTGGGCTAGGGAGGCCCCGCCAGCGGCCCTAGCGGAGCGGAATGACCGGAACGTAATAGTTTAGCGGAAAGTTGAGCAAGCGCAGCAGAGCGAAAGTGTGTAGCCGGTATATTCATTATCATGAGCGACGGAGGGTTGAGCGAGCGCAGCGGAGCGAAAGTGTGTAGGCGGTATATTCATTATCATGAGTGACTCACCTTTACGGACTTGCTTCAAAACGCGCTCCCTGAGCTCGTCAGTGACCTTCTCCGGCTTGACGCTGGCCACCAACGCCGCCCTGAGCTTGTGCAACTCCAAACTCCACGGCACGTTCTTGATAGCCCTGTTTACCACGTCGCGAGCCAAGCTTAGGCAGAACCCGTCTCCGGCGCTCAGCTCGGCCTCAACCAAACAGCGAACGTAATCAGCCCACACCTCTCCCACGGTGGGGGCTTCGGAGATGTAGCGCTCGTAGAGGGGGACGAACGAGAGCGCCTTGGAGTTGGAGTCGGACTTCTTCTCCGCGTTCTTGCGGCTGTTGGCCGACCAGGAGAGGGTCGGGAGGAGGGTGGGGCTGCCGCAGCCGGACTGAAAGCCCCCGGCAAGGACGGACTCGAGGGGAGGTACGTCGGAAACTGCGACGAGCGTAGCGAGTCGCAAAAAGATTGATGTTGCGTAATTAGCCGAGTTAGAATTGCGTGGCGGTGATAGTGGCGTCGATATCTAGACTGGAGCTACTAACGCAGTCGAACAACGAACAGAATTGACGCATTCCCAGCTCGGAGCGAAGCGACGTGTTTATAGCTAACGCGATTTCTAATTTACGAGGAGCGAAGTGACAAGTTCATAGAGAACACGTTCTCTACTTCTCTACTTCACCCGTTGCTTCGCTCCAACTTCATTAAAAATCCGTTCTCTACTTTACTCGTCGCTTCGCTCTTCATGGATCCTCATAACATACGGAATTGACGCATTCCCAACTCGTCGCTTCGCTCCTCGCAGTTCTTCACCTGAGTAGTACGCGGACATTCCAATGTCAGAGAGCTTGGACTGCAGCTGCTCGCAAGTGGCGTGGAGGCTCTTGTGAAACTGGATGGTGAGGTCGTCGAGGGGGGCCGGGGAGGTGGACAGGATGTTGTCGGCTGTGGCAATGAGGGGTTTTACGGCTTCTGAATCGAAAGCCTCTTCCTCCAATTCTTTTTTAAGGCCGTGGACTCTGGATTTGACGGAAGAGAAATAGGTGCCGAAATGGTAGTTGGTGTAGTCGGGGATCGGGAGCATGGATGCAGCTACGTGCGCGTAGACTTGGGAGATCTTTGATTTTAAGAGATCGTCTTGGAGGGTTTTGTGCGTCTCAATGAGCGCCAAGCGGAGGGATCGGTTGAGGTTCTGGACGGCGGTGACGCTCTCCCAACGGGCGGAGAGAGTTCCCTCGGAGGCGGAGGAGTCAGCGTAGGCGAGCCAGAGGGGAGGGAGGGGCGAAGAGATGTTGAGGTTGAGGCCTTTGAAGGTCGTGACGTAGGCTCGGGCTAAACAGGAGAGTCGGTCAATGGGCGCGCAGTCTCCGACGCCTTCCTGGATGAGCTGGAGGGAGGAGGCGATCGAGGATTTATCCTCAGGACTAGGCAGCTCGAGGGCGAGCGCAGCTTCCGTGTGGAGGAAGAGGGAACCGGGATAGACCTTTAGGGTTGACTGGGCGAAGGAATCGTCGGGAGTTTCCGGAGGCGAGATCGCCTGCTGATCGACGGTCGCGAGTATAGAGACCAGGGGAGGAAGAACACCGCCACCCTCGCAGTCAGGTTTGCACCGAGTCATCTGTCCAAGCGCCTCGAGGCCCGAGCAGAGGAGCGCCTTGTCGACGGGGTCGATTTTATCGGAGCCGGAAGAGATAGCGATAGACGGGATCTGGGGAGCGGTAGAAGGGAAGGCATTGGACCTGCAGCTGAAATACGTTTGTAGAGATTTCACGTAATCATAAGGAGGCCCGTCGTCCTTCTGCTTTCCAGCGTTCTTATTGCCGCCGGTTTTAGTGTTTTTACGAGGAGGCATGCAGCGTCGATGGACGGATCCTAGATTCGTTCGTTTGTAGCTGGTTTAACGATTTCAGGGTCTTCTTTAACAAGAGGCGCGCTTCTATATCAGAGAGAATACAGGCTGGTCGTATCAGCCGTCAATATGAATCGTGGAAAGTGAGGTACACGATTTATCTTCTATGTTTTTTGCGCATTTTTGGGCCTCTTTCGACTTCAATTTTTGCACCTCCTCGAGATACTGGACACAAACCACGAATATCAGCGGGCGAATGGCGAAGAATAAGGCCAAAATCTATGCAGTGGCTCGCGGCTACAGCACCGGAATCTTCCACAATTGGGAAGATTGTAAAGCTGCCACCGAACGATTCCCGAAGCAACTTTACAAAGCCTTCCCCACTATGGTCGAAGCCGAGGCGTGGCTCAAAATAAACAAACCAGCCCAATCACCAGCCCAACCACCATCTGCAAAAAACCCCACGCCTGCGCGTCCTACCCCGCAATCGTCCCACACTTCGGATACCCGCAAGCTCGAGGCCAAGCGAGCAGCACTCCAGGCTCAAAAACGCTCACACGATGCAGAAGCGGAGGAGCTTAAGAGAATCGAGGCGGAACTCGACAACGAAGAGTTGGGACTTCTTGGTGTTAAAGTACGTAAACAACTTAGTACACAATCACCCTCGTCGAACTCTCCGGCCTCGTCGCCTATCGGCACCGATTTTGCCATCCTAGAGATGCAGAGTCAGAGTTTGAGTTTCGGCAAAGGCCTCTTTTCGCACGAGCAGGGCGAGACATCGCCCGTCAAACCTGATTGGGACAACGTGTCAGTCGACGCTAATGGACTAGGGTATGAACCCCCCGAATCCCCTCAAAAGGAAAACCCCAAAACACTCTTCACGAGCCCACAACCTGGCGCCATCACGCATGTCAACAAGTCTACAACACAACTCTCCGAGGACCAGCAGCATGCCATTAAATTGGTCGATGAAGGCCGAAACGTCTTCGTCACCGGCTGCGCAGGAACCGGCAAGAGCCTCGCCATACAACACATTTTGTTGACTTTGCGCGAGAAATTTAAGATCCTTGGTCTAGGTAAAGAAGCACTCGCAGTATGTGCGAGTACGGGCGTGGCTGCGCTTCAACTTGGAGGAGGGACACTTCACTCTTTCGCCGGAGCCGGTGTGCCGAAGAAGATGGAGGTGAGAAACTGCGAGGAGCGAAGCGACGAGCATT
>BLQM01000218.1:30291-40508 GCA_012489335.1 Triparma laevis f. inornata
CCCCTCCCCCAAGCACCCCAACGTTCACACTCCTCGCCGCCCTCTCCGCCATGATGGTCTTGTTCACCAACCCAATGCTCACGATGGGCTTGGCCCACAACTTCCCCGGGTACCCAACAATCGAATTCGTCTGCCTACAAAGTAACCTCCCTCCCTACGAAATCCGTCTGCGTGCCCATCTCGCTCATCGCCGCGCCCATTTGGCATCCCACGTCCTCCATCTCATCCAGCCTCTCCTTCTCCGCGTCTTCTATTTCATGCAACTTCCCCTTCAAACCATTAATCTGCTTCATCAAGTCCCTCCCTTCAATCGTCCTTGCTCCCAGCTTCTTCTCCAGTTCGTCCTGCGTCTTTCCGTAGTTCTTGATCTTAATGTTGCACTTGAACAGATCAGTGCTGAAGGACTTGATTTCGTTCTTCTTGCTCGCCAGCTCCTTTAATACCTCCTCTAACTGCTCCGCCACGGAATCGTGCTTGAAACTGCGACGAGCGAAGCGAGTCGCGTGAAGTTTGTAGTTAACGAGTTAGAATTGTGTAGCGAAGAAAGATGCTTGCGCATTTAGTCTAAGGCTACTAGCGCAGCCGTATAGCGAGCGGAATTGCCGCATTCCCAGCTCGTCGCTTCGCTCCTCACAATTCCTCACCTCAGCTCCTCGTACTCCAATTTCAAACTCGCCCAGGCCTTGACCTGCGGTATCAATTGCTCGTTGATGCTATTGACCCTCATGTACTGCCTCTCGCTTCTGTCGGCCCTCTCCGTCACCTGTTCCATCTGTTCCATCAATCCAGCTTTAAACACGGCAGTTTCTTCCTTCATTTTCGCCAACTTCGTCTCGGCGTCCTTCAGCTTCTTGTTCAATCTAAACTCCTTCTGCTTCGCCATGAAGTCCAGCTTCGGCGCCCCGCCCCCTCCACTACTAGGCGGGTTGTCCCGCACCTCCCGCAACCCATTCAGCTCGTTCCTAACCCCCAAAATGCCCTTCCTGCAGCGCGCATTAACATAGTCCAAAATAAGCTCCGCGTCGTGTTCCATCTCCATCATGGCGCTGAGTTCCAGAATCTCCACTCCGTTGCCCATGCCGATGGTACTTATCAGCAACCCCAAATTAGGCGTCACGTCTTCCACCTCCACCTCCCCCACATCAACGCCATCCTTCGCCAGTATCTCCTCCCCCGAAGTGACGTAATCGCACACATTACTGGCCAAGTTCAGCAATTGCCTCTTGGATTTGTCCAGCTTGTCCTGTAAGAATCGGATCTGTTCAGAGTCCTGCGACGAACGTAGCAAGGAGCGGCGAGCCGAGGAACGAAGCGACGAATTAGTTTAGAATGTTCGTAATGCTCGTCTCTTCGCTCCTCGCACTCGCGGAATTACCGCATTCCCAGCTCGTCGCTTCGCTCCTCGCAGTTCCTCACCTGCTTCTGCGCGGCCTCCCTCTCCTTTCTTAACTTGGCCTGCATCATCATATTCGGCAAGGCACTCTTCGCATTCCTCTCCACTGCCGCACTCTCCAAATCAGAAATCGTAACCTCCAAACTCTTGATGGTGTTCTTTAAAGTCCTGACCTCTATGCTCATCTCGTCGCGCTCTATCCTGATGATGTCCACGTCCTCCTTGAACTTGTAGAGATTGGCGTTCTCTGCTTTCAAGCTGGCCATTTGCGCCTTGAGCATCATAGTCACTGCGCCCCCTCCTGCGAAGAGCATTAGCGTAGCGAGGAGCGAAGCGATGAGTTAGTTTAGAATGTTCTTGAAGCAATGAGCGAGAGCGATGCATCGTCGTCGCTTCGCTCCTCGAAGTTTCTCACCTCCTCCCGCAGCCAGCTTAGTCTCTTCTCCTTTCTCTTCTCCCCCCTCCTCACTACCCCCCCCCCGCCCCCGCCAGCACTAATACTCTCGATCGTTTCCGCGAGCGTCTCGTTCTCCAGCTTCAAACCCTCAATGACGCCGTTCAAGTCCGCAACCTCCTTCTTCAACCTCTCGACGTCGGCCTGCAGGCCCGGGATGCGGTCCAGCTCCAGCTCCAAAGCGGCGATTTTTTCGATGTTCACGCTGCCCTGTCTCTGAAGCTCGTTCGCCTTGCTCAGCTCTTCCATCTTTTCCTTAAGCTCCTCCTCCTTCTTCTTGAAGTTCTCCTCCATCAGGCTTTGCTCTAGCCTATGTCCCTCGTCCCTTTGATGCATCAATTTCTCCATGTTATCCTCCATGGCTTTTTGGCGCTCCTTGGCCTCGTTTGCGGCCTTCCTGGCCGCCTCGGGGTCGTCGCTGTTCTCGATTTGCTCCTTCATCTGGGCCTCGAACATTTCGATCTGCATGTTCTGTTTTGACAGAGTGTCGCCCATTTCCCTAATCTGGTTCTGCGGCGAGCGAAGCGAGCGTGTTAGCGGTGGAGATAGCGAAAACGAGGAGGGAATCGCGTTATTCAACTCGTCGCTTCGCTCCTCGCTGTCGTCGTTCGCTCCTCGCGGGGCTTCGTCCTCCCACCCTCTCACCTCCAAACTCACAGACTTCTGCTTCACCAACTTCCCCGTCTCAACCTGCTCCTCCCTCAGTTTCTCCAATTCAGCCTTCTCGAAGGCGGCCTTCTTCAATTCCAGCTTGTGATGCTCCTCTTGCAGCTTGTGCTCCTTCACGACTTGCATCAAGTGTTCTAACTGAGTGGCCATCACATCCGACGTTGAAGCCGAAGCCGAAGCCAAAGCGACCTTCTCAACTTCCACCACCTTCTCAACCTCCACCACGACTTCCTTCTCCACCATTACAACCACAGGCTCCTCCTTCTTCTCCTCCCCAGCAACATCATCACTCACAATCTGCAACTTTGTCAACTTCTGAGCCCTCTGAGCAATCTCCAGCTGCTCCCTCAAGACCCCCATCTCCTCCTTCATCTTGTCCATCTCGATCTTCATGTGGACTCGCTCATCGATTTTGTCGATGCTTTCCACTTCATTTTGTTCCAGGTTGAAGTTGACGGTGCTCGTTTGGTGATCCGCCTTTTCTCCCCCCTCCTTCTTCTCTTCCTCCTTCTTGGCACCCCCCACCAGCTTAGCTTTCAAGGCAAGGTTCGCTGCTAATGAGTCTACCCTTCCCGACCGCTGCTCGGCCACTTGCCCCTCCAAGCCCCCGATTTTCTCCTTGTGTTCTCCAAGCTCCCCCTCCATATCAGTGAGCTGCCTGGTCAGTCCCCTCTTCTCCTCTTTCAAGCCCTCGTGCTCTTGCTCGATCTCCAGCCTCATGCTTTCACTAGCTTTCACCTTGCTCTCGCCGTCCTTCACGGCCACGTCGATGTCGTTCTTAGCAACCACTAGCTCCTTCCTCAGGTTCTCGATTATGGTTTCGTACTCCTTCTGCATCTTGTCGAACTGCGGCGAGCGAAGCGAGCGTGTGTTAGTGGTGGAGATAAATGGAAATGAGGGGCAGATCAACAGCTCCGCAACGGCTTCGTCCTCGGCTCGCTACGCTCGCATCGTTATCTCACTAATCCTCACCTCCATCTTCGCCTTGTCCTCTGCTAACCCCAGCTTAGTCGCGACCAAATCAGCGGTCCCGCTCTCACTGTTCTCTTTGTACTCCTTGAGCTGCTTTTCTGCCTTAACTGCGTCCTTCTTCGCCGCCCTTAACTTGTCCCTCATGGCCTCGATCTGGTTCTGGAGCTCCTCCTGGTTCTGCTGCTCCCTCTCCATGTTGTCGTTGAACTCCGCTTCCATGGCAGAGATCTTCTGCTTCAGGTACGCCTCATTCTTCCTGCTCTCGTCCAGCAGCTGCTGGATCCTGGCGTTCTTCTCCGCCGCCAACCTCAGCTCTTCGCTCAGCCTGGCGTTCTCGGCCTCGTGCCTGGCGTTCTCCTCCTGGTGATTCTTGAGCATCTCGTCCATCTCCGCTATCCTTCTCTTGCAGGCCTCCATCTCCTGCACGGCCTCGGCGCGCAGCCTCTCCATCTCCCTGATTTGGATGGCGGAATCCTGCGGCGAGCGAAGCGACGAGTTAGTTGAATGTTTTTAATGCGAGGAGTGAAAGCGACACATCAGCTCGTCGCTTCGCTCCTCGCTGGGCTTCGTCCTCGCATTTTCTCACCTCCATTCGCTTCCTGAGCTCCTCTTGCTCCCTGCTCATGTTGTCCATCTCGTCCTTCAACATATTGTAGGCGCTCATCTTGTCGTTATTCGTGGCCATCTCCTTGGCCATCTCGGCCAAGGCCTTCCTCATCCTCTCGAAACTCTCTAGATCGACCTCGGCGAGCTGATGTTTTAGCTGCGCGATCTGCCTCAAGAACACCTCTTTGTCGGCCGCGGACCTGCCCGAGGACGAAGTCCGAGGAGGGGAGGGGGGAGTTAGTATAATGTGCTTACTATAGCGAGGAGCGAGAGCGATATATCAGCTCGTCACTTCGCTCCTCGCTGGGCGTTCATCCTCGCAGTGCCTCACCTCTCCATGAGCTCTTCCAAGGCCCTCCTGTCCTTGTTGGCCTGGACCTCCATCCTGCTGGCTTTAAGGCGGCACTCCTGCTCGATCTTCTGCAGCTCTCCGCAGCTCTTTGTCAGAGCCGCGACGCGCTTCGACTCGCGATGGATTATTTCCAAGGAGCCGCCACAGCCATCACACGGTTTGACCTGTTCAAGCGAGGAGCGAAGCACGAGGAGCGAAGCGACGAGTTAGAATGGGGTGGGTATTCACTTGGTATTAACTTTTTATTCACTTGGTATTCACTTGGTATTCACTTGGTATTCATTTCATTTGTATTGTATACATACGACGGGTGCAAAGTAGCTCACCTTCAAACTACACTCCGCCGGTGCAAACAAATCCAACGTTGGCCTCATGTCCAAACTAGGCAGCCTGTGTTTCAACTCCGTACTGTCCGGATCGAAGCCCTCCTTCTTGCTCAGCATCAACTGATGCTTAATAGTCACAACATCCTTCAAATATGCCTTCCTTATCGCGTCAATCACCAAATTCCGGCGCTTTAACCGTCCTAGGAGATCGGAAACCTCGAGCTGGAGCTCGTTCACGTATTCTGGGGTCTGGTTGTTGGACACGAGGCTCTGGCTTTCTTGGGCAGAGAGCGTGAGCGAAACCTGGGGTTGCACAGGGGCGAACGGCATCACGGCGAACTGCGTGGGTCTCATTGTGGAGAAGGGGTTGGAAGGAGGGTCGGATAATGTCCTCAACTGGTGTTAGGTTTGTGGAGGAGGGGAGGGGGTTGGGAGAATCGGCTAAGGCCCTCGCAACTGACGGGGTGGTTGGGGGCGAGGAAGGGAGTGACAGTTGGGACGGGTCGTTGGTTGGGGTGGTGGTAAAAAAGCTCTAGTCCAGCGTGAACTTAATTCGAATTTGGAAGTTACGTCTTAAACTGATTTTTTTTTGGGGGGTTGGATCCGGGAGGAGGGCAAAAAAACCTAGAAAAGCCATGGGCATCCTATTCCTGAATAATTGAATCAAACCTCACTGACGACCCCACCTCACTCCAGGATAAGATGTCCTCCCTTCTAAGAAAGCTCACTACCGGCGGGGAAAACCCCGCAACCCAACCACGTGAGTAGTTACGATTTATTTACTAAAACTAAAACAAGGCGTTCTCAACGGTCCACCGCTAACCCTCATCTCTTCCTCATTACAAAGCCACTCGCACCAGGAACGACTCGACTTCTGGAATAGGCCTGGAAGACCCATCGGCCGTCAACGTAGATCACGCCCTCTTCTCGAATGCTTTGAAGGCCATCACCCAGGGGCAACCTCAGCTGCTCACCATGTTCATCAAGAAGCACGCCCACATAGTGGACATCACTGGCCCGGTGAGCAGCCCAACTCAGGCTCAGGTCGACCGCGAAACCGGGAAGCAGGTTGTCCTCCCAGAGGCGATCCATCAGATGACGCTGCTGGACTGCGCAGTGAAACAAGGATCAGTGGAGATGTCAATAAACGTGCTGGAGGCCATGAGCGGGGGGAGGGATTTCCTGAACTCCGTAGGGAACAAGTACGACAAGAAGATGTCCGCAGTCCATTTGGCTGTTAGGCAGGACATGATTTCGGTGGTTGAGAAGATCATTGAGATTGCAAAGGCTGGAGGGTTAGGCGACGGAGAAATCTCGGAGGTGAGTGAATAAGTATTAATAAAATTGCTCGTGTTTCACTCGCCGCACCTTCCTCTAACACACGCTCTCTCCTCCACCGCCCACTCACACACACACACAGATGTTCCAATCCTTCATGGACGGGGGAGGAGACGATTTAGTCTTCGCCTGCTGCGCCAGCGGCTCTTTCAACTGCCTCAAGTACTTAGTTAGCAACCTCCAGTTCGACGTCAACCTCGTCTCCCCCTCCGGCGCAACCTGCCTGCACGTCGCCGCCGCCAGGTCCACCGTTCCTGTCACCGAGTTCCTTCTCGAATCCGGCGCAATTGTCGACGCTTTAGATAACGACAAACTCACACCCTTCTTCTTAGCCTCAAAATTCAACAATGTTCCAGTCATGTCTGCTCTGGCAAAAGCGGGAGCTAGCATAATCAGTCCCGCACAAAACGGCGCAGAACCCATCTACGTCGCCGCCCAACAAGGCCACGTTCAAGCAATAGAGCTGCTATGCGATTTAAAAGGTGAGGCGCCACGAGGACGAAGCCCAGCAAGGACAAAGCGACGAGCTGAGAATACTGCTATTAGCAACAGTCTCAAACTTGGCGTCGCTTTCTTCACGACACTTTTCTAACACGGCTCACTTCGCTCGCCGCTCGTCGGGCAGCCTCCCCCGATTCAATCGGCTGCGGAATGGCACCCCTCCACGTCGCTTCAATGATGGGTCATCCTCCCGTCGTAAAAACTTTAATCTCAAAAGGCGCTAACGTTAATCTCCAAGGTGGTGAAGCAAAGAATACGCCCGCGCATTGCGCTGCTCAAACCGGCAACGTTGAATGTTTGAAGGCTTTAATCGAAGGAGGTGCTGATATTAAAATGGCGGGGAGTACGGGAGCGACGACGTTGCATTTAGCGAGTTGGTTCGGGAAGAAAATTATCGTTGAGACTTTATTAGCTAATGGAGCGGTTCCGGATGCGAAGGATGAGAATGGGAAGACGCCGTTTGATTATAGTGAGGATGGGTATAGGGTTGGGGGGAGTGGGCCGGAGGCGAAGAAGGTGGGGAAGATTTTGAAGAAGGCGTGTGGAGAGGAGGGGGGGAAGAAGAAGAAGAAGAAGGAGAAGAAGGAGAAGGAGGGGGGAGAGGGGGGGAAGAAGAGCCGACTGAGTAGAATGGAATGATTTTTAATAAAACATTGTGAATAAAAGAATTTTGATTTTTTTGGTTTTTTTTGAACGATACTTTTCGAACATTTATTTAAACATACTACGCTTCCACTCATCCTCCCCCCCTCCCCTCTCCACCGGGAACATGAAATTCTCCAGCTTCACCATCTTCGAATACTTCACCTTCCTCCCTTTACTAGCCTTCCGATCGACCTTCTTAACTTTCTTACTCTTCTCAATTTTTACGTTCCTAGATTTACTCCAACTCATCACTAAATGCTTGTAGAGCTTTGAGTCGTCGTAGGGGAGGGAGGGGGGGAGGGAGGAAGCGTCGGCGATGACTTGGGACATGAAGGAGGTGGAGATTGAGGTGCCGCCGTGGCTTATTGTTGTGAGACGTTGACGGCGGGTTAGGGTGTCGTTTAAGCGTGAGGGGGGCAATTTGTTCAGGGCTGAGATGGACTTTAATTTGGAGAGGAGGGACTGGAGGAGGAGTTGGCGGGAGGTGTCGTTTGAGGGGTCGGAGGGAGCATCAGAGGTGGCGTCAGAGGCAGGGGCTGTCACGCGTTGGAGGTTTACTCGCAGAGCAATCAGGTCAGATAGGTGGGTGTTGTGGTGGACGGTGGTGAGAGACTGGAGGATCTGAGAGGGCGAGGAGGTGGCGGTTATCAAGGAGGACATTGGGCTATGAGAAGATATGTGGCGGTGGAGGCGTTTGGAGGAGGTTTTTGAGGCCTTAAAGAGGGAGGCGACTGAAGGAAAGGCTGGTCGAGATGAGGACGCCTGTTTTCTTTTATTGACGTTATAGACGATTTTAACTATTAACTTCTTGAAATATATGACGCTTGTAGTCACTGTGAGGTAATTGATGTTGATTTTAGCGTGGTACAGCAAGAACAACTTTGCCAGCATGAAATGCTTAAGTAGATTGCACAATATCGATAAATCTGCGAATTATCTCTCATACGCGAACCCCACTCACTCTGACCACCTTACAAGCAATTTAATAAGCTAGATTGATCCCCAAGTCTTACTCACGACACACGACATCTCGCCGTAGTTTCACACGTCTTTACTCTAGTCTCGTTCAGCCCATCTAGAAGAAAGTCTTCTTCTCACCTCATTTTTTCGTTCCACGCCGTCCCCCACACACGCCAACCCCGCCTTTGTGGTTGATATATAGTAGACTAGGTGAGCCTTTATGTTCTCAGCTGATTTCGTAGAGTTCAGTAGATTTTAATCTTGGTTCATCACGACGTGGGCTTCTGCCTTCGTCAACAACTATTACCCACCCCGTCATAATCGTCATCACCGTGGCGTTGAAATCTTGTCTGCTCCACGAAGGCAGTGTCAACGTTTGTTGTGTGACAAGTTGGCTTTGTGTGTCGGTTTGGCACTGTGGGCGTTCTTGGGCGTTCTTGGGCGTTCTCCGTTTGCCGTACAACGCATCTATGCAGCGCCTGCCGTGGGCAGCTGGAACATTGCGATCCTCGACACCTGAACGTCGTACACCTACCAACTACAAATAATATTTCTAACACCCCCAAAACAGAATCATGACTTTAACAGAAAAATTCCTAAAACCAATCCGCTCCCATCCCTACCTCCTAATACTAGGTTACTTCCTCGTCTTCCTCGGTTGTCTCTCCTACCCTACAACTCACTTCACGTCGAACACCGATTCCTCCTTCGTAGCACCTACTGATTCTTTGAGTGGGACTGCGCAAGATGTGTATGAAGGGATTTATGGGGAGGCGGGGAAGAGTATTATTGTTACTGTGCAGGTGGGGGAGGGGGAGGATGTTAGGGTTAGTGAGGCAGGTGAGAGTAGAGACTTGATTAGGGTTCGAGTAGACACCCTTCGCTACAGTCGTCGAGCCGGAGGCGTACGAGGAGCGATACGAGAACGAGGACAATTACAAATTCCAATTACAAATTCCTTCATTCTAACTCATCGTTGCTTCGTTCCTCATGGGCTTCCTCCCCCCCACCGCTTCGCTCAGCCTCCACCTTCTCCCTAAACCTCGCCTCCTGGTCCCAAAACCACACCGAATCCTGCCCCACCATATCCATGGCCATGTCCTACTACGCCCTGGCCGCCGAAGGCCTCACCTCACTCGGCGAGAATTACGTCTCTAAAGATGGCACCACAACCTTCACCTACATAACCTACACCTGCCCCATAACAAACACCTACGTTTCAGACCTTCGCGAATACGTCAACTCCAACACCAACTGCCCCTCCCCTCTAACCTGCGGCTCCACCGGAATCGAGCTCTTCCAAATCGACATCCTCGAAGGCGTCGAATCGGACCTCTCTCGCATGGACACCACCATCCTCCCCCTCGCCCTCCTAACCCTCGCTGTTGTACTCGGTTCTCTACCTATTATGATTATACCTATAATAAATATAATGGTAACAGTAACATTCTCCTTCGGTATAATGTACCCCGTAACCCTCTTAATGCAAGTTGTATCCTTCACCCCTTCCGTAATGATGTCATTAATAATCGCCATGTCAATCGATTACTCTTTATTTTTATTAAGTAGAGTACAAGATGAAATAGCTAGCGGGAGTAGTACGAACGAGAGTATTAGTAATATGATTGAACATGCGGGGCATACTATTATTGCTAGTGGGAGTACTTTGTGTGTTTGTTTTACTGGGATGCTTTTTTTCCCGATGGATATGTTACGGTCGGTGGGGGTGGGGGCGACGGTGTCGATTTTAGTTGCGCTGTTTGTTAATCTTACTTTAACGCCAGCTATACTTTATACGCCGGTGGGGGAGAGACTGTTGAGGCCGATTAAGTGCTGTTCGAGGTTGTGTTGTGCGGAGGAGGGGACGACGAGGGGGGTGGGTACGTTGGTTCAGAAGGAGATTGAGAAGGAGAAGGTGAGGGAAAGAATTAGAGGTTGAAATACAACGAAACTACTCTAACACACGCTCGCCGCTCGCCTCCCCCCCCCCCCCCCCCCCCC
>BLQM01000218.1:51265-81031 GCA_012489335.1 Triparma laevis f. inornata
CCACCCTCACCTTCCGCCGATCCTGCCGCGAAGGTATCTGCGGCTCTTGTGCCATGAACATCAACGGCTCCAACACCCTCGCCTGCCTCTGCTACGTGGACAAGGCCAGCAACGACGCCACCAAGATCTACCCTCTCCCCCATATGTATGTCGTCAAGGACCTCGTCCCCGACATGGGCAACTTCTACGAGCAGTACAGATCAATCGAGGTAAGAAGCCGCGAATGCTACAATTACGGTCGTAATTCGTCTATGCCAGTAGCTTCAGTCTTGATATCGAAGCCATTACCACCGCTACGTAATTCTAAGTCATTAACGCCAATCTTCTTGCGACTCTCTTCGCTCGTCGCAGCCCTGGCTCCACACCAAGACTGGCAAGAAGGAAGGCCAGGCCGAGTTCCTCCAGACCAAGGACGACCGCAAGAAGCTCGACGGCATGTACGAGTGCATCCTCTGTGCGTGCTGCAGCACCAGCTGCCCCAGTTACTGGTGGAACGCCGACAAGTACCTCGGCCCCGCCGTCCTCATGCAGGCGTACCGCTGGATCGAGGACTCCCGCGACGAGCACACCAAGGAGAGGTGAGGCACCATGAGGAGCGAAGTGACTAGCTGGGAATACGAGCAAATACGCGAGTAACGATACTACTAGAAGCAAATTATACTAGCGAGGAGCGAAGCGACGAGGATTTGTACCGAGCAGTCCTCGCATTTGCGCTTGATTTCGTTCAACTCTTCGCTTCGCTCCTCGCTGGGCTTCGTCCTTGCTGTGAATGCATTAATCGGCTCGCCGCTCGTAACGAACTAGAAGCAAGTTATACTAACCCACCCCCTCCCTCCTCGCCTCAGGCTCGAGGCTCTGGACGACTCTTTCAAGCTCTACCGCTGCCACACTATCATGAACTGCTCGAAGGTGTGCCCGAAGCACTTGAACCCGGGAAAGGCCATCGCTAACATCAAGAAGAGGATGGCGGAGATGCATTAAAGAGTTTTATTGGGGCGTGTCGTATGTAGAGAGAGAAGTAGAAAATATTCGAGACTTCTAAACCAAAACTGTCTACTACCCTATTACCCCCCTCTCTGCTCTCTTTTTTCTCTAAAAACTACACCACCCCCTTTCCCCCCATCTCCGTCATTTCAATCTCTGTTCCCCCTTGCGCCGCCGGAGGCAAATAACCCGCGCCATCCCCCGCGCCTCCCACCCCTTCACCACTATCACTCGTAACGCTCGTAACCGGGGAAACCTGCGGTTGAGTCCCGTGAACCTCATCAGTGTTTCTGAACATTTGCAGCTTAGCGAACTGGTTGAATATTTGCTCCAAGCTTGTTTGCGAGATACTATAATTCTTGATCTTGAAAGGCGCCTTCATGTTCTCAATGATAGCGAAGAGCTGGGCGATGTTGATCTTCGTTCCGTTGGTTTGCACTAAGGATCCCAAAGACAGCCTGAGTCTGTTGTCCTGGCGTTCTAGCATTTCGAAGTGTTGGAAGGTTGTCCTGAACGACTCTAGAACCCTGTCGACATTTTTCTCCATAGTTCCTTCCCCCGCTGACCCCTCCACCCCCCAACCCCCTCCTCCACGTCAATTTCGATCTGATATCCCTTCCCGAACTTATTCTTCAAGTGCTGTCCACTTCCAATGCACCTAAAGTACCCGTCAACCATGATGCCCAACTTCCCGCAAAGCGCCTCGCACTCCTCCATGCTGTGCGTGGTCAGGATAACGCTGGTGTCTTTCTCATTTGTGATCTGGTTGATAATGCTCCACATGAACCTGCAACGAGCGAAGCGGGTTCGCATGAAGATTGATTGATGTGTTAGAATTGCAAGGCGTAGCTGGGCTTCGATACTTTCAGCTCGTCGGAATTGCAAGGCGTAGCCCCGCTCCTCGCGTGGCACTCACCTCCTCGCTAGCGGGTCCATGCCCGTGCTCGGCTCATCTAAAAAGATGATCTTGGGGTCGCCGATCAAGGCGCAGGCAACGCTCAATTTCCTCCTGTTGCCTCCGCTGTATCCCTTGCTAGTCCTGTCGCAGTGTGCCCTCAAGTCCATCCTGTTGATTTGCTCCTCCACCACCGCCTCCACGAACTCCTCCTTCACTCCCTTCAACCTAGCGTAAAACCTCAAATGCTCTCGCCCCGTCATCAGCGGAAACAGAGCATCGAATTGAGGGCAATACCCGATGATCCTCTTGATCTCCTCGCTGTCCTTGAAGATGCTCTTCTGCGCCAGGAAGCATTCCCCTGCGCTAGGAGCGAACTGCGACGAGCGTAGCGAGTCGTGTGGAAATCGGCGTTGATGAGTTAGAATTGCGTAGCGGTGATAGTGCGGAGACCAGCTACAAGCAGCTATTAGCAACTACTAGCAACTACTAGCAGCTCGTCGCTTCGCTCCTCGCTGGGGCTTCGTCCTCGCTGTAGCTCACCTCCCCGGTGACCATTCCGAGCGTCGAAGTCTTCCCCGCACCGTTCACTCCCAACAAGCCGAAGCACGTTCCGGGCTCAACGCTGAAGCTCACGCTCTTCACCGCCAGTTTCGCAGCCCCGCAACGGTTGAACATTCCGTACTGCTTCTTCAAGCCGTTGACTAATATGTTGGGCATTAAATTTCTCGGCCCGTTCGCGAGTTGTTCGCATTTCCTGTTCTCTTCGACGACGTCAGAATCCCAAGCATTGACCTCCAGGTAGCTCTGAATCGGCCTCTGCAACACCCCGTTTATGCTAGCCATGACCGTCGGGTTCAAGTCGACGTACTGCATGAAGATGCACAACAAAAAGTAGATCGGGGTGCACCCTAGCAGCCAGTAAACTTCATCCTGCGATTATTTAAACAAGAGCGAAAGAGTCAAAAGTTAGGGTGTGTTAGACATGTGTAAACAACACATTGCCAGTTCCTCGCACGAAGAAGGTCAACATGATCCTATCGACCCTGAAGCAGGACGTCACCTCCCACGACCCCCCCCCCAACCGCAAGGCAAAAGTTACGGCGAATGTGTCCTGTACGTAGCGAGGAGCAATTTGTACTAACCCGTCGCTTCGCTCGTTCGCTCGCCGCTCGCCCCCCTCCCACCCCTCTCTCACCTTCGCAATGTGGCTGTCCCACGGCTCATATACATCTGTACCTTGCATGTTTACCGCACTTATGACGACTCGGTTTTGGATCCTCTGCAGCGCTAACCCCAAGTTGAAGGTCGGCAAGAAGTGCCCGACCCCAATCATGATATCGTGCACCTCTAATATCGTGTCCCTGGTGCCGCACCCGTCATCGCTCTCCTCGCAGTTTTTCATCAGCGCCAACACCACCCCCAATATGTAGACGACAAGAGACGCCAGATAACCCAGAATGAAGCTCAAGAAGATGGTGAAGCTGCGAGGAGCGAAGCGACGAGCATTGGCATGTTAGATTAAGCGACACAGATAAGTTCGCGTTCTCTACTTTACGAAGAGCGAAGCGAACATAGATATCGTTCTCTACGTTACTCGTCGCTTCGCTTCTCACTGTGCCTCACCCGAGGTTGTTCAAAGAACTGCTGAACATGAAGCTATAGCAGTAGCTGAACGCCGCGTGGGCGCCCCCCCAAGCCAGCAACAACGCAATAATGACGCCAATGGTGTCTTCGGCAATCAAATCGCTAATGTCAAAGGCGTACAGTAATATAATCATCACACCCGTGCTGAAGCAGAAGCAGGCAAAGTCCCAGACGAATATACTTAGCCAGTAGACGAAGGGCGTGACGCCTGAAACCATTTGAATGTGCTTGCTCTTGCTCGTACGCTCCGAAATGGCGTAGGCGCCAAAGCTGCAACAAGCGGCGAGCGAAGCGACGAGTTAGTTTAGAATGTTCTTAATGTTCTTAGTGCTCGTCGCAAAGCGATGAGTTTATAGACAACGCGTTCTCTACTTTACGAGGAGTGAAGCAAGATATTCAACTCGTCGCTTCGCTCCTCGCTGGGCTTCGTCCTCGCAGTGCCTCACCTGGCCGGCACGAACGGGAGGAAAAAGAGGATCATAAACACAGTACCCGCCGTAGCCTCTGACTCACTGACCTCCATCTCAGTCTGCGTTCTTGGGAAGGGAAAGATGTTCGCCTTGATTGTGACCGTGCTGTCGATCGTCCTCGCAATCACTTCGTTGGCGTAGCTGACAAAGCTTGGAAGAGCGAAGGCACTGGTGAAGTTGACCATGGCTACGTATTCTACGAACTCCTTCGCGTCTACCCTGAACTTATTTGTGTTGTCGCCATCGTTGGTTGCATTGTGGAATGGATTTGGATTTGGGTTTGACGGAGTGGAGGTGAAATGGAAGGCTCCAAACCTGCGACGGGGGCAGGGGGGAGAAAACGATGAGCGAAGCGACGAGTTAGTAGAATGTTCTGCATGATCGTCGCTTCGCTCGCCACTTCTTTCCATTTCTCACCTACTCTCCCCATAGTCCTCCCTTGAGTTGTGCAACGCAGCGCCAATTTCTTCCACGGTGGCTGCGTACCCACTATCGCCCCCCTCGACCAGAAACCACTCGACGTTATCAACCCTAGCGGTGGAAACCATGTCCCCAATGCCATCACAACTACAATTATATACTAGTTCGTCGAGCTCGTAAATGCCGTATTGGTAAAGCTCGTCTTCCAACGTCTTGCCGTAAATAAACGGAGGGGCTCTGTTTCTTTCTCTTTCCCCATAGTCATGCTTCTGAGTTTGGAAACCTGCGACGAGCGAAGCGAGTCGCATGAAGATTGGCGTTGACCAGTTAGAATTGTGTGGTGGGTGCGCCATTGCAACGTCAAATACTATTGGTGTTTCATTCTCAGCTCGTCCTCGATACTTCGTACCTCTACTAACGTCGTTAAAATTGCACGAACCCCAACCCGCCTCCCCGCCATCCTCTTGCTCGGCCCAATCTGGCTGGCAAACATAACTCCACCCCATCGACAAGCAGTCCGTCAACCCGTCGTTGTTGTAGTACACGGGAGTCTTTGCGGTCGACGAGCTCGTAAAGTTCTCCATCACCAAGGGCACGCTCTCGTACTGCGCCTGCTGGCTCCCGAGCATGGTTCCGTACATTCCCAGGGCGATCATGAAGAGCGGGAAGATGAAGGAAGCGAAGACCGTCCCCAGGTCGCGCTTGGCGATGACGAAGCGCTGCGAAGGATTGGTGCTGGCGTGTTAGAAATGAGTAGCGATCAAAACAGCGTCGACGTTGACTAAATGGAGCTCCTGGCTCGGCTTTATTTCGAACAAAGATATCACGTTGTCACATCATCGCTTCACTCCTCGTGAATTCGCACCTTCTGCAGCAGCGCGGTTGAATGGCGCGCGAAGAAGGCCGCGGTGCGAGAGGGGTCCAATTTCGTGTATTTGACCTTGTTGCGCTGTGTATTGCCATCGGCGCCGTGGTTCTGAGTGCTCAAGTCGTCGTCTCCGTGGAGAGCGTTCCTGGCGATGGTTATAAACACCTCCTCTAACGTCGTGACGCTCACGCCGTAGCTCACCAAGCCGAGGTTGTGGAGCTGGGCCTCGATAGTGGTGAGCATTTTGGGGAAAGAGGACGAGGCCTCAAGCGGCAGCTGGTACGACACCTCAGTCCCTACCGCGCTCAAGAGCTTGGCCTCGCTGGCGCTTTCCTTGATGATTCTGCGTCGAGCGAGGCGAGCCGTTTTAGAATTGTGTGGCGACGAAACGACCTTCCACTCCTCAAGTACTTGAGCATTTAGACTAAAGCTATGTCGCTCCGCCTCATTGTTACTCCCTTAAATCATCGCATTCCCAGCTTGTCGCTTCGCTCCTCAATGTGACTCACCTGTCGATGGCCGCCTCGTCGCACCTTCCCGAGCGGTTCTTTTCCATAATGATGTTGTAGCCAACGCCAAATTCCTTCTTCAGGAAGAGCGAGCTGCCCACGCACCGCAAAGCCCCCTCGCTCATGATGGCGATTCGGTCTCCTAGCAGGTCGGCCTCGTCCATGAAATGCGTGGTTAACACCACCACCCTGCCTTCCTTCTTCTTCCTAATGAGGTCCCAGGTGCTGCGGCGGGAGTAGGGGTCCATTCCCGAGGTGGGCTCGTCCAAAAAGATGATCTCTGAGTCGCCGAGGAACGCGATCGCCAGCGACAGCTTCCTCTTCTGCCCTCCACTGAGCTTCGCCGCGTGCCAAGAGTATTTCTCGGGCATCCCAACGTCCTTGAGGATGTCAACGATGAGTTTCTCGACCTTGTCAGAGGGGATGTGTTTGATGGTGGCGAAGAGGCGGAGGTGTTCCGCCACCGTGAGGGTCTTGAACAGGACATCGTGCTGAGGGCACACTCCGATCTGTGCGAGCGGCGAGCCGTGTTAGAATTGTTGATTTGATATAAATAAATTCCCCTCGATCGACTTTTTTACCTTGGTCCTAATCGCTGCCATGTCGGTCTTGACGCTGTGTGGCCCGATCTTGGCGTCGCCTGCCGTGATCTTAGTCAACCCGTTCAAAATAGAAATGGTAGTCGTTTTGCCCGCTCCGTTGTGGCCCAACAAGCACGAGATCTGGTTCTTGTAGAAGTTCAGGCTCAAGTCTTGGACGGCCACCTTGGCGCCCTTGTTGGTGTTGTACACCTTTCTGAGCCCTGCGCAGTTTAGAATGTTGTTAGTATGAAGTGCTCGAGCGACGATTCTATCGCACGAAAACTTTTTAGTAGATCGACACGTGATAACTGTTATATTAGCGTTTCCTCGGGTGGGAAAATCGGGGTGTACTGTTTTTGGAGAGGTAAATTCGTCTTGGTGCTGGATGGGGGACGGACTGCGGGTCGCTCCACATGCGAGGAGCGTAGCAACGAGTTGTATGGAGCCTTCACAATCTCGAAAGGACAAGCGACGAGGTTTATTTCGAGGGACAAGCGACAGAGCATTCGTTATCTCGTCACTCCGCACCTCGCTGGGCTTCGTCCTCGCTCCCTCCCTCACCTTTGATTTGGACACACTCGTTTAACCCCTCCTGCCTCTTCAAATCCTCGCCAACCTCCTCGACGTTGATGATGTCGATGTCATTCACGGCAACAGTCGAGTAGCTGGCGCTGTCGCCCGGCGTCCAGATCTCTCCCGTCTTCCAGTACGACGGCATGAAAATGAAGTAAGGAGGAAGCGCGACGCCGAACTCGGACGGCATGATCTTGCCGACGTACCAAGCGAGGAAGACGTAAAGGAAAGTGTCGAAGAAATAGAGGATGAAGCAGTCCTGCGCGGTGAGGGCCTGCGACGAGCGTAGCGAGTCGCGTGAAGATTGTTGTTGACGAGTTAGAATTGCGTATCGAAGAATAATATTTGCGTGTTTAGCCTAAAGCTACCAGCGTAGACAAAGTACGACCGTAATTATCGTATTCCCAGCTCGTTGCTTCGCCCCTCACAGTTTCTCACCTTCGGGTCGCTGATGGGCGCGTTGATCGTGTTCGAGTTGACTCCGATTTGCCTACTCTCAAAGAAGACGAAGCAATCGGTCATGTAAAAGTAGAGGGTGGCGGGGTGGGCCATGGAGACGAGGATCCTGAAGAACTTCTCGTCGACGAAGGTATTGATGAAGCTCCCGGCCAAGAAAATGACGAAACCGACGAGCCCCGCTGCGAGGACGAAGCCAGAGCGAGGAGGGGGGAGTTAGAGTTTAGAATGTTCTCAATGCGAGGAGCGAGAGCAACATATGGAGCCTTCGTAATCTCGGAGCGACAAGCGACGAGTTCTATTTCGAGGGACAATCCACGACACTCGTAATCGAGGAGCGGAGCGACGAGATTACGAGTAATCTCCTCGCTCCGCTCCTCGCTAATATAATGTTCTGCATGATCGTCGCTTCGCTCCTCGCTGGGCTTCGTCCTCGCTGTGCCTCACCCATTTTGGCCTTGTCGAAGAAGTTGGACAGGAAAATGCAGTAGCTCGTGCAGGACATGAGGAACATGAAGAAATAGAAGAAGACGATGACGAGGTCCGACTCCGGGTAGGTGGTCCGAGCGGTGACCATAACGAGCCCCGTGCAGATCAGGCTCTCCGAGACGAAGAGCACCCACCAGCTTGCTGCTAGCTGAAAGTCGGTGACGCCCATCATCTTCAGGCCCTCTGTCAGTTTTAGTTCCTGTGAGAGGGGGTTAGTTCGAGGCCGAGCGAAGCGAAGATGTGTAGTCGGAGGTGTATTTTATTCTTGAGCCGAGCTAGCGACGAGCTGATAATACGTAGTTGTATGAGGCGAGCGAAGGCATGACGAGCGTAGAGCGTGGGCAACCTGGTGAGAATCGCTCCTCGGCTCGGTTCGCTTGCCGCTCCTCACTCATTCTAAACTAACTCGTCGTCGTCGCTTCGCTCATTCGCCCGTTCGCCTCACCTTCTCCTCCGTCAACTGCTTTAATGTATTGTAAAAGGTCAGGATGAAGGATAGGTAAATCATGGTCGAGAAGAAGCCACCCAAGTACTCCCAAAATGGTACGACCACGTATTCGTTCGAGGGAAAGCCGGCTGTAGAAGGGTGCACGATGAAATCAACGGGCGACCCCGTGGCGTCAATTGACACCTTGTTGATGAGGAAGGAGTCGATCATGAAGTGCTGAACCTGCGACGAGTTAGAATTAAGTAACGACAAAAGTAGCGTCGACGTTAAGACTGAAGCTACTAGTGCAGTTGAATTACGGCCAAAATTCTCGTGTTTCTGGCGAGGAGCGAAGCGACGAGTTCAAGACAGCGCGTTCTCTACTTTGCGAGGAGCGAAGCAACGAGTTCATAGACCATGAGTCCTCGTTCATAGACAACGCGTTCTCTAAAATACTCGTCGCTTCGCTCCTCATAGAGTCTCATTTTCGACCGTAATTGTCGTATTCCCAGCTCGTCACTTCCCTCCTCGCTGCGCCTCACCTTGACGAAGGGGGTTGAGACGAATTTTTCCCCGCATGACCCAGCCTCTACCTCAGGATGCCACCAATTTATGCTCCCTCGTTTGCCGTACATGCGGCACTGCGCCATCTCCTCACCGGAGTGGTGCGCCTTTCTGTAGTAGTCGAAGTCGTTGAAATCCTTTCCGGTTTCGATGCTGTAATTGTAGTTGTAGTTGTAGTTGTAGTTGTAGTTAGAATGTAAGTTTAAACGATTGCTTGGTCCCTTTCGTTCAGCGAGCGCAGCGGAGCGAACGTGTGCAGGCGGACTTGATGAATATATGAAGAGGGATGATGCGAGGAGCGAAGCGACGAGCTGCTAGTAGCTGGTCTCCGCCACAATCATCTCCGCCCAATTTTAACTCGTCGCTTCGCTCCTCGGACTTCGTCCTCGGCTCGCTTCGCTCGCCGCGCTCACCTGTCTGTCACATTCATCCTTACGGTGTAGTCAAAATCAGGGTAAACTCCGTTCCAGACGATGCCGGCTGCCAACGGATTGTTCGCGTTCCCGTACCCTTCATCCTCGATGTAATCAATCATGTCCGCCTGAGAGTCGAAAACCTTGACGAGGTCGTGGCTTCCGATGGAAGCCGGGAACGAAGCCTCCAGGTAACTCTTATGCTCGTTTATGAGACTTATGACGTCGGAGTCGCCCGCCTTCGCGTCAGAAGGAGCGAGGCCGATAATCTTCATCTGGCAACTGTCGTATACGACTTGTCCCTCCGTGTCGCACTGATCCTCCACGACGGCCCCAGCCGCCCACGAAAAACCAGACACCGAGTCAGGCGTGCAATCCAGGAGGAAGTTGTCTTTGTTGCTGACCCACCAGTCTCCGTCTTGGTTCTGGCCGGTGTTGGGGTTGCATGTGGGCTGGGTGGTGGCGGTATAGCCCTGTTCTACGAAGAGCAAAAAATTGGTGGGGTTGCCTGAGTCTTCGCCTCCGTCTGTTTTGAGGTAGGAATCGAGCGTGTATACGTCGCCGGGGAGGGCTTCGTCTTGAGTCTCGGGTGGGAGCCATACTGTGTGGGGGTGGGGGTGCGGGGGGGGGTTAGGGGGGATAAAGGGGGGTTGGGTTAGGTGTCGCTGTCTCACCTCCAACTTCGTTAGAAGTTTTAAAATGGGAAATAGGCGGGTGGGGTGTCGGGGGAGGGCGGGATTACGGGGGGAAGTGTTAGTATAGGGTTATGGTAGTCTTAAAATCTGGAAACGTTTCATTCGAAAGCCTAACTTAAAAGGCATGCTAAGGTCTTGTCCGGTCCCCCAAACTCACCTTGGCTGAAAAGATAGAATAAAGCTATAGGAACGGCGCACTGGAGAATGAATCCAATCGGTATCAGCGCTCCAGTGGGCGACCGGCAGCGTCTAAAGAGACATTTCTTGAATAAGGCCCAGAAGATAGACATGGCGTGAATACAAGAATGACGAGAGAGACACTCAGACTCAGAGTGTTTTATCTTTGGCGTTTTGCTGAAAACGAAAAGAAGATAGAGTTCCCATTGTTAGGGTTCCCTCCACCTTTGCCACAGTTGCTTCGTTTCCCCGAGGCCATCCTCTGGTTCCCCACTTTCTTTGAGCCGGAACCAGGAGCCCAAGCCCGTTCGAGGCGTTCCCCAAGTTTTTCAGGGCTAGGGACGACGGTGGCAAGAAGCACGCTGGTCAACTACCTTAGCTCTCCATAGCTTAGACGAGCGGTCATCTATTCGTTCAGTCCGCTACAAACCATCGCTTTGCTCGAAGGCTCGCCCTGCCAATGACCTGCCCCCTGTGCGGCACCCCCGCCTCCAGCGCCTGTCTCTGCTCTCAGCTGTCCGCCCCCTCAGACCCTGCCCGTTCGAGGACCCTATGGGTGGGGAGTTTGGAGCAAGGTAAGAAGTTACGAGGAGCGAAGCGACGAGAGCTGGAATTACGATACGTGATTCTAACTCGTTAACACAATCTTCATGCGACTCGCTACGCTCGTCACAGAGCATGATGACGCCTTCGTTAGGGAGCTATTTGACAAACCCGTTGAAAGCATAACGATTAAAAAGGGACTTAAAGGGAAGTGCTACGCGCTGGTTCAGTTCTGTTCAGTGGAAGACGCGCAATTGATGTTACAGACAGAAAGGGAGAACTCAAGGGCATTCCCGACCAGGACAAGCCAGTGGTCGAATTCATCGGCGCCGCTTGCTTGCTTGCAAGCGGCAGTGGAACCGGAGCACAACGAGCTCATGGGGCAGCTCGAGCCGCTCACGGAGAAGCAGCTACGCGCCAGGCTTGAGGGGCTGGGGCACCCCGTTGATCCGGAGGAGGAGCAGGTGAGGGTTACGGCCGTAATCCAACTGCACTAGTAGCTTCAGTCTTAGCGCCGATGTTACTTTTGTCGTTACTTAATTCTAACTCGTTATCGCCAATCCTCATGTGACTCGCTACGCTCGTCGCAGGGTGCGTACAGGGCGCTGGGACGGTTAGGGAAGAAGCTGTTCTTGAAGACGAAGCTTGCCCGGCTTTATATAGGTGGAACTGTGAAGAGGAAGGTTAGGGTGGGTAGGGGCGAGCCGATTCCGAGGAAGAGGGGAGAGGAGCTGCTGGGCATACTGAGGAGGACGCAGTTCCCAAAGAAACGCAGCAGGAAGGGCGTCACTGCCGACTGCTACATGGTCCTTGGTATGGCTGCGCCAGGCGCCAAGTTCCGCGTCAACACGCAGCACCAGGACCTGTGGGACTCGGCGATGGGGCTGCTGGACGACATGCGGTGCTCTGGGGGTTCGGAGTGGCGCTGCACGAGCCTGGCGGTCACGCGAAATTTCAGGGGGAGCCCGCATGTTGATGCAAAGGACACTAGCTGGCAGTACGCGGTTTCGCTGGGGGCGTTCGAGGGGGGGGAGCTGTGCGTGGATGCGGGGATGGTGGGGGAGGTGGTTTGGGAAATCGTTACGAGGGGCAAGCTGGGGAGGGTGGACGGGAGGTTCGTGCATTGGGTGAAGGAGTGGAGTGGGGAGGAGCGCTTCAGCCTGATTTTCTTCTGCTGTGATGAAGAATTGAGAAGGGCGCCGGAATGCGCGGTTTACGGGCAGGATGTGTCATGACATCAACAGACCCGGGTGCTGTCGCTCTCGCCTTGTAAAAATAAATCGAGTTTACTGCACTTTCAATTATTAAATCATACTAAAGTTTAACTACTACTATTCTGACTTTTCATTATCCACCCCATCTAACGACTCCTCCTTCTCCAACAACAAATCAACCGTCAACGCCAAGTGGTCACTCAAATGAGTGAAGCCAATCTTCTTCTGCTCCTCATTAGCCAACCAAGGGACCGAGCGGAAGTTCTTCCCCAAACACGTCAAAGGATCCACAAAAATCAGATCCTCCCCCACTAAATGCTGCATCTTGATAGCCTCAAGATTCGTCAATATCAAATCTGGAGGGCTGTACCCGTACGTCACCTTCCAACCCATGTCCTGCGACGAGCGTAGCGAGTCGCATGAAGGTTGGTGTTAACGAGTTAGAATTACGTAGCAACGAAAGTGACGTGTGCATTTAGTCTAATGCTACCAGCACGGCCAAATTACAAGCGCAAATATTGAGTTCGTAACTTGTCACTTCGCTCCTCGCAGCTTCTCACCTTCAATTTCAACCCATCCACCATCGTGTTCGTGATAATCTCTGCGGCTCTCTGATCGCGTATTGAACCATCTTTATTGAAACGGATATTCGCGTTAAAGTCGCCTGCGACGCAGATGGGGATGCTGGGGGAAGTTCTACGACTGCCGACGAATTGACCAATCTCGGCGAACTGCCCCTCCCTCGCAATATCAGCAGCGTTCACCAACCAATCCGGAAAACCCTTCAGTAAACTCTCGCCCATGCTCGCAGTAGTGTGAAGAGTGAAGAGATCAACGTCCTTCTCCCCCACATTAATCTTCGCATAAAGCATGCCGCGGTTCGTCCCAAACTGCTCGGCGAAGTATTGGTGCTTGAAGCTGAGGGTCTCGCTGTCAACGACGGGGTACTGCGACGAGCGAAGCGAGTCGCATGAAGTTTGATTAACAAGTTAGAATTGGGTAGCGTAGAAAGAGACTTGCAAGTTTTCGTATACCCGGCGAGGAGCGAAGCGACGAGTTCATAGACAATGTGTTACTACTTCACTCGTTGCTTCGCTCCGAGTTCATAGACAACGAGTTTCTACTTTACGTAAGTCTCTTCGCTCCTCTCGTAGTAACTCGTCAGAAATTTGCGTTTCGGTTTACTATTGGCTTCGCAGCTTCTATCTCACCTTGCTTAAAATCATCAAGCCGGTTCCCATGCTTATGCTCGGCCAGGCTCTCGGTGCCGGCTTCGCCGTGTAAACGAAGCCGTGCTTCCTACAGAGCTCTATGAATTCGAGGTCGAAGCGCTTGTCGAACTTTATTGGCGAAGTTGTGTACAACTCCTGCAACATAAGTACGTCATAGTCTTTGAGGGCTTCGGAGAACGCCTTCAGGCGCTCGGACTTAAAGTCATGGAGTTTGGTGAAGAAGGTGTTCACGTACCCAAGGTAGCCTCCGAGAAGCCCTCCGAACATAAACCCTATCAAACTCACCAGTGGTAACAACACCACCATCACCAACGCAACGCTACCCCACGAGGAAAAGATCTGACAGGCGACTCCTAGTAGTATACCGAAGATTGCAGTGCCCGCCATAACTCCTCCTACTATGCAAAGTATCGGCAGAATACGATTCTGCATTCCAGTGCAGGCGACGCATAGGTTCACGGAGATCACCTTCAAACCGCCCGCGGGGGGAGGAAGAGGCGGGGGGATGCTTTCTCTACTGATCCAGTTTGTCATTGAGAAGCCCTCTGCTTGTCGGTGTGTCAGTTGTCGGTTTTTACGGAGAGATGACAGACGCAGTCAAGCACCCGAGCACGATTATAAATCAGAAAAGGGCGATCGTTGAATTCTTGTTGCTTATTAGCACTCTTTTATTCAAGGATTGAGGGGAAGGAGGGAAATGATGGGAACTCCATCTGTCTTCTTTCTTATTTTCGACATCATCCTGCAATCCTTTTACACCTTATTTCAGACAGGTTAGTATTGCCAGGCAACATTCCTACAACCCACCAGGATCCATCAGGCCCGCACCGAACGCTTCCTCCCCCCCCCACCCAATCGCGCCTCCACTAACACAAAATTCCCCCGTCACCTAAATATTCATCCCCGCAGATATCCCAACCATGTCCAAGCAACAATATGCCACTGCCCCACCCGCCTACCAACAGCCTCAATATAATCAACCACAGTACGCCCAGCCCATTCAAGCCATCGCCGTCCCTCAAGTTCAAATGGCAGTCCCCGCACCAGCAGGTAAGAACGTGACATTTGCGCGAGTCACAGCACTAGAATCAATTAATACTAGCGAGGAGCGAAGCGACGAGAGTTTGTTTTCTTTCAACTCGTCGCTTCGCTCACCGCTTGTCACGATACTAGAAGCAATACTAACTTGTCGCTTCGCTCGCCCAGGCGCTCCTGTCCTCGACTTCCGCTCCCCTCAAGAGCAGGCAGATGCAGCCCGCAAAGGACCTAAATCCGATATTGATCAGTATGCGTGGTGTTTGTTGAGTTTGTGCGTTTTTCCGATTCCGGTGTGCTGCTATGTGTGGTGTTGCGGGGATGGGAGAACGGGGTACGAGAGGCCGTGTGGGGAGAGGGGGTGTGATCCGGATCGTTGCTGTGATTGTTAAACGGGGTATTTATTTATCACACGAGAGAGGCGAGGGTGGAGGGGAAGAGAGGGTTGAAGGAAACTGTAAAAGCAATCGAACGATGAATATAAATTTTGTGTGCAAACGCTCAGATTCATCACTAGCCTCACCCACGAAATTAATTCTCATACCCGGCTGAACCTAAATCACTCTCTTCGCCATCTTCAGCGCCGCCTTGTCTCCGAACTATCGCCTTCGCCCAATCACTCTTCCTCGCTACCATCAGCACCGACTTGTCTCCGCACTTATCGCCCTCAATAATCATAACCCCCTCCCCGGTGGAACATAAAGGATTCGGCGTATTATGCTCCTTAAACCAAACGGAAATCCCGCTCTCAACGACCCTCACGTAGCTCCTCTCGGTATCGGCCTCCAAAACCTGTATGGGATTGAAAAACGAGCCGTGTTAGTTAAAAGCAAGTAGCTAAGAAAATGATAACGATGTTGAGGGCGTGTCGCTCCGCTTCATCTCACCATACTCTCGTGAGGTGTCCTATCCGTCAACCAATAAATCCCTCCCATCTTATTCGCAATTCGGGCGCCCATACTCCTGCGGAGGAAGTTGACGTCGCCGGAGGGGATGTGAGCGACCGCGGAAGGTTTGATCTCGTAGTCGTAGAAGAGGGTGGAGGATTTGACGTCGGAGCCCATGTAGATTCCGCCTTTGACTGAGCCGGAGACGAAGAGCCCTTGCCCCCACTCGAAGTAGAGGCCGACTTCATGCGAACAGACGACATCCCCGATCTTCGAACCCGGCGTCTGCGAGGAGCGTAGCGAGGAGCGATGCGACGAGTTAGTTTAGGTGTTCTTAATGCTCGTCGCTTCGCTGAACGACGTTGAGAAGTTCCGCCCTTCACCACCCGCTCGTCAATGGTTAGGTAGGAGATCTGCCCCGTTTTCTTTTTCGGTTGTAGGATGCTCATCGGGTATTCCATGAAAATTTCGACCGCTTGTTGAGGGATAGGGTCGTCGTCGGGGAGGCTACCTTCGTTAGGCTGGCCTAGCTGTTCGATGACGAAGAAGCGAGACTGTCGCTCCATCACTCCGCCTCATAACAAACTTCTCACCTGTCCGACCTTGACCACCGACAGCGTCTCCCTGTTCAAGATAGATTCGTGGAAGTCGTCGATCACGTAGGAGTAAATGTAGCGGACGACCATATCCTCCAATCCACGGAGTAAACCGATGACCGGTTTAGTGGAGGAAGCGATCGTACACAGAAGCGTAAGCACATTCATATCGTTCCAAGAATTCCGCTCGTTCTCGGCCACGGGCGAAACAGAGGAATTGAAAGGGACCAGCGGGAGATCGAGTCGCTGCAGCTCCAGGGCGAAAGCGGACTTGAAATTGTAGTAGAACGGACGTGGTGTCGCCAGACCGGAACCGTCTTTCTTGGGAGGCACTAAAAGAGGAGTCGCAATGATGAAATCACGAACGTCGTAGGTGATGGAGTGGAGGAAGTCGATGCTTGGAAAGTCGCCTCGATCTTCGCCGATATTGAGGGCGGTAGCGATTTGAATTCGATTACCTAAGGTGTGGGTGAGGGGATATGAATTATTTTCCAGCTTGAGCTCTCGGGATCTTGCTTACTTTGCCTGTAGGTGTGCGGCAGAGGTCAATTACCCAACTATAATGGAGGCGGAATCATCGGTTTGTACGCCCCTTGCGCCTTAGCCCCAGCTACAGCGTGTTGAAAGCCTTCATCTTGCGATGAGGGTTTGCAACGAGGGGATTGGCTAGGATTCATTCATGGGGGCGTTGGGTGTGTGTTGAGGGGATTTAGGGGGGGCTGATGGGAGAGGAGCGTACATAGAAATAGTAACAGCCGTTGGGGTTGCATTTGGGACGGTGAAATCGACGAAACCGAATTTGAGGGAAGAAAATCTGAGAAAGTTTAGCAGTCATTTTCTCGAAACCTACGTACCACGATGTCCAAATCTGTAGCCTCAGAGTATAAGGATAGCTACAAGAGCGGAGAAATTAGCGAGAAGATGGGAAATGGAGACGAGGAGAAGCAGAATGGGGAGGAGAGTATCGAGATCCCATCGGTGGAGAGTTTAATGATTTCGAAGATTTTTTTCACTGTCCCTGCGTCGAACGATCAGTTCATGCACACTCCTGAGTTCAGGAGACACTTCGTAGAGTACGTTTCGGACGATACGTTGATGGCGCTAGGGTTGGCGACGAAGCCGTGGATGCGTGAGATCGAGAGCTTACTGAGGAGGATCGTCGAAAACGGTGGTCAGAGAGGCGAGGTGATTGTGAACGGCGGGAAGAACTTGGCCTGGACTTTTGACGAAGAGCTTGATGAATTTACCGAGAAATTGTCCAAGGAGCGTGAGGTTGTAACACGGGTGATCTTCCTTCTGAATATTACGAAGGTCGGAGATAAAGTCTGCTGGTGGGCCATCAACCTCGTCGTTGTTGATATCCCCGAGGGCGTTGAGAGCATCGGTGAAGGCGCCTTCAGTGAGTGCCGTAGTTTGACTACCGTATCTTTCCCGACGACGTTAACATCTATTGGTGAAGAAGCCTTCGATGGTTGCTGCAGTCTAGACAACGTCGATCTCCTCCATACGAACCTTCGATATTTAGGTTGTTGGGCCTTCGGACATTGCATAAACCTAAAATCGATGACGATCCCGGACTCGCTTAATCGCATGGAAACCCCCTTCAAGGACTGCCCCAAGCTAGTCCCCTACAACAACGACGCGGTATCCTCCGCCTTGATAATCACCCACCTCCGCGCCCAACAGAAAATCTCCGAACTCAAACAGGAGAACGCCGAACTCCAAAGCCAGCTCGAACAAGCAAACACACAGATCGCACTCAATCAAGAGAACACCGAACTCCAATTCCAGCCCGAATAAGTAAACACACAGATCTCGTTCAAACAAGAGAACGCCGAACTCCAAAGCCAGCTCGAAAAAGCAAACGCACAGATCGCCGCTGTGAGAAAAATCATAGGATAAAAATCCTTTTTAATGATTCAATATAGTCGTCGGTATTGTTTTATTTTATTACGTCTTCAGCGTCAATTTCTTTCCCCAAGCTCTCTTAAAGTCTTCAAAATGTACGCCATCCTCCTCCTTCTCCTTTCCGCCTTCTCCCCCTCTACCCCCAATGGGCATAACCTGCATCGACCTTGCTCTCATAATATTTTTTGCCTTCTTCGATGGCCTTTCCAAATGCTTATTCGCACTCATCATCTCAATATCCAAACTCGCCCTCCTCCCACCCCGATCAACCGTCAGTGCCACAATACTATTTCTCCTCTTCTCCTCCCCGCCCTCCTTCTCAACCACTTCTCCAACCTCCTCCTCAGGAATCATATACAACGGCACGCAAGCTTTCCACCTATTCGTGAACCACTTCGGCTTCTCGTCCAACCATTCGTGCCAGCCCGCCTTCACCCAATTCTCTACGTCGTCGTGAAAATCTCGCCAGTATTTCACATTGTTGTAAAACACGTTACTCCTCATAGAATCATTGCCCTCCTTGAAATTCCTCATCAACATTTGTGGACCTGTCTCGATGCTGAAAAACGAACGCAAATGAGTTCGCTCAATGGTTAGCAGGAAAATCGCGTACGTTGCAATCCAGCACGAGCCGGATACTATTGTGGCGAGCTCCATATAACTCGCCGTTCTCTCGTTAATTGCGCCCTCCGGCCTCAAGTACAAGAACATGACCATTCCCGCAAGCGGCGTAAAAGAATTGAACGTGAAATACAACCCTTCCAGTTCTTTTTGGTTTCTCAAGTGGACGCAGCTCAAGAAATCGGCGACAAAATTTGCCTGTATTCTTAAGACCGCGGCAAGTAAAAATGCCTTTAGACCATAGATAGGCAACCGGTAGCCGAAGTCGTTCCTCAACCCTTTCCATGCAAACATTAACAGTACGTCGGCGGAAAGGAACATCAGCACGAAGTACCTTCCGAGGCTAAAGATTGCAATCAGAAACATGCTTTTCAAGAAAGCCTGACACGTCGACATCAACATCATCACGAATAGGAGCGGAGCTCTCAAGCTCGCGGAATCTGGTACGTATCCGTACGAGCTCGGATTATAAGCCCTTCTCTTTGGATCAGTGTCGAGGTCGTAGCTAATACTTGCACTGACAAACCCGATGGCGAGGAGCGAGACGACGAGAGAAGAATACGATTTGGTCGTAACTTCTCCGTTTTCCTTGCCCAGAGCATCCATAATGAAGCTGAGCTGAATCAAAACGGAAGGGATAGACTCAGCGAACATTTCGGCAATCTTGTTAATCGTCATCTCCAACAAGGCGTCCATCTTATGGTCTTGCCGTTCCTCGCCGCTTGCAACCTTAAAAGCGTCCCACGGGGCTTTCATTCCACTTACGATGATTAATACCTCCTTCAGAATATTTCTACTTCCTCTCTGTGGATTATTATATACTACGAGCATCGCCTGAAACGAAATTAAGGCGCCCAAGCTCCCCAATGCCAGATTCCTTTATGTCGCCATCTCCTCGCCTCCTCCCCAAAACTTCAAGACCAGAGTGTCGGTGAGAAAATCGGCGCTGCTCACTATCGCTCCAATGCTGACGCGCGCCATTAACCCCCAATGTGCCGTCTTGACCATGCCCTGCCCAACAACAACGACCATCGGCTCGAACCACTTGAACCTCTCGATGAGTTCCCTCACAGCGCGATTTTGGAGCGGCGAGCGCAGCGAGCGTGTTGGTGGTGGAGATTTTGAGCGCAATTACCGTACAGTGCCTCACCTGGAGCCTCAATTGCTCGACCCCTGACTCCGCCAGCGCCTCGGTCATTCAAGACGGCACTAAATTTCTGCCGATCTGCCTCCCTTCAACTTGACTAACGCATGCCAACTTCGTCCCAGTCACCTTGTTAAACGCAAGGCGGCCCTCAACCGCCGTCGACAACATCTCCTTGATCCACGGATACTTCTTCACTAGCTCCTCGAGCGCTCTGCTCCGTTCAATCACCACATTTAACCGCTCAGCCCTGTTCTTTGACGAAGCCGCTGTTTTCCAGAGCAGGTCGAATCCCAACCCCAACCCATCATCGGCGTCGAACTCCTCCAGCGGCACGAGAGACTGAAAGTGCGTCGAGGCATCCGCCAACTAGCGAGTCGGAGAGCGAAGTGACGAGTTAGTACAGAATGTGCGTTGATTAATACTCGTCGTTTTACTCCTCGCAGTTTCTCACCTCCTCCAACCATTGCTCAACCAAACCCGCGCTCAATCCTCCCTCCAACACACACGCGTAATCCAGCTTTGTCCTCCCTCCTCCCAATCCCTTCAACCGAATCGCCACCCGCTCCCTCGCCACGACACTGCTAGCCATTACCAGGATAGATTGCCGTGCCCCCGCTCTCATTTTATCTATCGACCTCGTCTCTTCTTTTACGGGAGACAGAAGTATTATGTATGTGTCCTTGTCTATTCTCTCGAGTTTCATGACGCTGCTGAATACATGCTCTGGGCCATACCTAACCTTGACCGTTCTTCTAACGCATTTCTCAAACGTGTTTATCTGCTCCAGTACAGTCCTCGCGACGTCGCCACTTATTTCGAAGTTGGCGCGGCTATCGAAGTCCCAAAAGAACGCAGCAACCTCCTCGACTGCGCCCCGAATTTTCAGACTTGTTCGACCCCATCCTGAATCTCTCATCGACTCAGCCTTAATCTTCTTCCTTATCTCGCCCCTCTGTCTCTTATAGAATTCGAGGCTCTTGTCGAACAATTTCCTCACATCCGAAAGGAACCCCAGCGTTGCGGCCGTCTTTGAGTTGACCACGAACTTCGGAATGAATCCCTTAAGATCGGATTGCTGGCAATACGTAACCCTGGTCTGCGGGACGCTTTAACGTCGCTTAGCCGTTCGTACTTCCAAAAGGCAATACAGCTCGCCCTCACGTAGCCACCCTCCGGATAAAGCTGCGGCGAGCGTAGTGAGTCGCATGAAGATTGGTGTTAATGAGTTAGAATTGCTTAGCGGTGATAGTGGCGTCGACATCTAGACTGGAGTTACTAGCTCGGACGAGTAACGAGCGGAATTAACACAACCCCAGCTCATCGCTTCGCTCCTCGCAGTTTCTCACCTCGTCTTCAACATCCTCGTACCCGACGATCATGGTGTTCTCGTCCACCATCTTCCAGACAACCTTTGTCAACCACTCCCTCGGAGTGAGCGACCTAACATCAAAGTCTACGACATTGTAAAAGAGGTCAGAGTGGTTATTCAACTTTACCACCTCACGCTCGAGACCGCCGAAATCGTAGTGGCTCTTAAATCGCGCTCGCGTTAACTTGGCGTATTCCAAAGATGCGCAATTATCAATCGTGGCATCAACGACCGTGACGGCCCTCCCAATCAAAAATCCTGCGCAAGCGCGAGCGCAGGAAGCGTATCAGCGTTGGAAAAAGCGAATACGAGGAGCGAAGCGGCTCAATATAGTGCTAGCAGCAAGCCCTCATACAAAACCTTTCAAAACATTATAAACAAATAAAACACACGAATTTAAAGTTCTAAGCCTTAGCTCCTATTACTAGCACCAACGCCACACACCACCACCACACCAACTCCGCACCCCCTTACGCAAAGTCATCTTCTTCTTCAACGATTTCAAGGCCCTCCAAGCTTTTCTCTTCTTCCTCCTCCTCCTCCTCCTCCTCCTCCTCCTCCTCCTCCTCCTCCTCCTCCTCCTCCTCCACCCCCTTCACCTCCTCCTCTCCATCCGAATCCGTCGTCGTCGCCTCCTCATACGGTTCATTCAAGAATCTCATTTCCTCCGCCTTGTCTCCCGAGCTCCCCGCTCGGTTGTTACTCCCCTCCTCGGAAAAGTCGTACTTCTCATTAGTGGGGCTCCAAATCATACTATGCTGCCTTCGCTTCCACTTCTCATCAACCATCCCCTTCTTAACCTTTCCAACGTTCATCTCAGGGGGCTTCGAATCATAGAGAGAGTAAACGTTGGTTTTCGAGAACCAGGAGTGCGAAGCGACCTCCTCGATCCTGAGCCTTTTCTCAACGTCAACTTCGCAACAACCTTCAATGATTTTTTGACCCTCCTCCTACGATGACGAGCGAAGCGAGCATGAGTTAGTGGTCAGTGTTGTCCATCTAAAATCGAGTCTCCTCCCCTCCCCTTCATCGCTCACCTCCACCTCCACACCCTCCCAAATCCCTTCCCCCCCATCGGCAAACTCCACCACCCTCTTCATCGTACTCTCATTATCATAGCTCATCAGCGGTGGTTTCCCCGTCAAGCAAAAGTAGAGCACGCATCCCCAAGACCATACGTCTGAGTCGAAGTTTGGGTGTTGACCTTTTATTACTTCTGGGGGTAGGTAGGCTGCTGTGCCTTCGACTCTTAAATCATCATCTTCTTCTACTTCTTCTTCTCCTCCTCCTCCCCCCTTTCCCTCATCTTCCTTCTCCTCCTTCTTAAACTCGCTCGGCTTCCAATCTCCATTCCTCAACTTCTCAAGTCCCCCCTCTCCCATAACTTTCTCCAACCTTTTCTTCATCTCCTTCGTCCCCGCTCTCGCCCCCCCAAAATCCCCAATCTTAACATGCCCACTTTCCGTAATCATAACATTCTCCGGCTTAAAATCCCCATAAACAACCCCCACCCTCTTCAACTCATTCAATCCAAAGCAACATTCCCCCATAATAAACCTTGTACTCTCAGAATCTAAACTTCCGTTTGAAGTTACTAAATTGTGTAAATCACCGTTAGAGCAGTATTCGAGGATTAGGTAGCATGAATTTGTGTAGCGGAAATCAGAGATTAATCTCGCGAAACATCTGACAAAAAGAATAGACGAGTTAGTTAACGTTAACGCCCTTAGAAATTTAACGTCCTTAACCGATCCTCCCATCTCACCTCGCTTCTAAACATTTCAAAACAGCAATCTCCCTCTCAACATTCTTTGAATATTTATGTTCTTTCAAAGTATTCAAACTCAGAACTTTAACAGCGTACTCCCCCCAATTACTTCTACTCCCCGATCCAATTTTACGAGCGTATTTAACGGTTGAGAATGTACCGGAGCCGAGGGTTTGACCGAAGACGAGGGAATGGAATTTTAGGTCTGGTAAGAGTGTTGGTGTTGTGTGCAGTTGTTCGATTGCCCATGTTGATTCAATAGCAGCCGGAGGTTTAATTATATCCATATACTGATTGAATTTCCGTCGACCTGATTTATCTTTAGAATCGGTTTTTGATCCATCGATTTTCATCGAGGATAAATTCATCTTTGGTTTCTTCAGTTTTGGAGGTTGATTTGAAGAATTTGCCCACGGAGCAACACCCGTAATCGTAACCGGTGGATTTCCTTTCCCGACCCCTATCCCACTAGGTCTTCCCGCGTTCCCAAACGCCCATGGTGCAACTCCTGTAATCGTACTCGGTATTTTCCCCATTTTCATTTGTGAGCTAATGGAAGTTGTGGGTGTAACGGTTGAATTAAATGCGGAGGTTTTTAGGGAAATGCGGGAGATACGTTGTTTTGAAATATCATCGGATGCGACTGAGTCTACGTCTGAGTCTGTGAAGGTGATGCGTGCGAAGTAGAGTTAGTGAATATTAAAAAGCGATGAAGCATATCATTTGTTCGCTCGGAACGTTCAATTACGACTACTCCAGCGAATCCACAAGGAGCGAAGCGACGAACTGGGAATGCGAAAATTACGCGAGTGTCTTGTCGCGAAGTCTCCTCGCATTGGAACCTTTCTAAACAAACTTCGTCACTTCGCTCCTCTGCGTCCTCGCTACGAGATCTCAACGTTTCTCACCTTCATCATCCTCCATAACCCCCCCCCCCCCCCGTCCATACAACTCCTCCAAAATCCCCCCAAACTCCTCCCCAATCTCCTCCTCCAAACTCTTCAAAACCAAATACCTATATTTATCAACCGTAATATTCCATCCCTTCTCTAAATTATTCGCTAATACTTTAATTAACCCTTTATAATCATTCTCTTCTTCGAATACCTTCTCACGGAATTTTTGAGAGGAGAACATCCTCAAACTACTCTCATTAATCCTCCAATTTGGATCACTGATACTCTCTAATACACGAGTTCTATAATTCAAAAATGATCCACCATTAGTAACTAAATCCTCAACGATTTGAAGGAGACGTACAACTTTATCTGTGTTACCTTTCCTTGGCCAACATTCATTCAACCCTTCAACCTCATCTGAACCAACTAATATCCTCGTAATACTTTCATGCCATATCCTCCCAATCCATATTTGATCTCTGTGAAGTTCATACCCATCATTCTTTAATAATCTCATACAAATTTCAATCTTTTTCTTATTGCTCGGTAAAAAACGGAGAAGATCTAAGTGTAAACTTATTAAATTAACGGTTCCCATTTTATGAGGTGTATAATTTAAAGTTTTATTTAATTTTAGAGTTGATTTTATTAGAATTGAAGTTGTTTTGGAGATCTGTTCTGAGTGTGTCAACGTTTTTAAAATTATCAACAATGATGATTTTATACTCGGTAATGAAGACATTTCTACGTCTTTAACCTTTTTCTTTAATTTGTAAAGATTGGAAGTATTCTGTTTTTTATAAAGTAATTTTGAATTTGATTTGAGAATATATTTATTTATCACTTCAATTGAAGTCACGTAATCAATAAGAATAGAAGTTGAGGTTAACCAAAGGTTTAAGGTTTGAGAAGGGAGGAGGAGAGGAGTTGAGAGAGTATGGTAGAGGTAGAGGAGGAGGGTTTTTAGGATTAAGAGAGTTGTGGAGGTTGATTGGAGGGAGGTTAATGCTGTGAGAAGAAGGGAATTTTTAAGAATTGTTAGGAATTGTTAGTAAATTGGAAAAACGTTTCGTTAGAACAAATTCGTCTTACCGTCGTCGAAATCTGATGACTCAATATTCTCAGGTTTGAAACGATCCTCTAAAACCAGAACGTTATTCGAAGAAATGAACGAATCTATCCATGATCTACATCTGTGACGAGCGAATCAAGTCGCGTGAACAATAGTTATTTATGAGTTAGAATTGCGTAATGATGAAAGCGGCGAAAAAAATTCGTCGTGAAAGTCTCCTCGATGCATGATTCTGTCTTCTAGCTCAGAGCGATGCAACGAGCTGTTCTTCATCTTCACAGCTTTCGTACCTATTTACGTCGATTGAATAACCAACAGGTTTATCAGTTGTTAATAGATTTAAAAGAAGAGGAAGGGAAGGTGGAGGGGGAGTGTAGTCAGGGAGGGGGGAGATGAAGGTGGTGAAGAGGAGGGGGAGGAGAGGGTGGAGGTTCGACATGACGGAGGGAGGGGAGGAGCACGAAAACGGACAAGGCGCGAGGTGAATTTTTTGGAAGGTTCCGATTCAGAGGGTAGCTTTAGCGTTGGTATGTCTTTAAAATTGAACACTTAGTCGGTTGTGGAGTGTCGTAGAGTTGTCAATTGTGCGTAGGGAGAGAGCAAAACAGTCTTTCCAGGAGAAAATATTGAGGGAAGGTATAGACTTTACACTCCATAGTGTGCTTGTTACTGACCATCGTTCGACGATTCTAACCAACGTAGCTTCACCATTAACCTTTTTCATCAACGTGATACCTTCAATTCCGTCGATAAACGTTTAAAACAAACCGATAATCCCATCTTCCTCCAACGCCACTGTCGTCCGTCCTCCTCCTCCACGATGTCCACCTCAAATGCCTCCGACTTCCCCACCCTTCTCCTTTCCACAATAAAACAATACCCCCCCCCTATCCCCACCCTCACCACCCTAATAACTTCCCACTATACTCCTTTAAAAACTTCCCCAAAACCTGAACTTGCCTTGTCTGCGCTGCTACAAACTCTAGGACCTTGTTTAACTCATTCCCCCTCCGCAACTGAATCGAATGATGAAGTAATCGCCTCAGCGTCCGATTTAAACGAAACTGTCGAAATTTCTGACGTACCACCAACGTCACCATACCTTCTTTCCGCTTCAATTCGAACGACAGCGTTGCTCTCTTTTCATATAGCATTAAAAACTGTCCTCCCACCATCAACACTCCTCCCATCATCCTTCCTCTCTCTCCTCTCAAATTTTTTATCCTCCCGAGTTCTTGATCCTTCAAGTTCCTCTGAAGTATTAAATATTACGAAGACTTTTATAGATTTGAGTATAGGTAATTTGGGGTTAATAAAGTTTGCGAATAAGATTTTGAGGAATACAAATTTAAATGATTTACAGAGGAGTATTAGGAGTACTGGTTTTCAACTTCTAACGTGTTTAGCTAGTAAAGAGTTTAAAGAAGAAAAAGGAATCGGAGAGGAGATAGAGGAATTGGTTAGAGTAACATGTGATTTACTATTAGGTGAAAAAGATCCTCGATGTCTCTTACAATCTTTAACAGCTTTAGGATTAATGGAATCGAATCTTAAAAAAGTTACAAGTAATTACCCTAGTTCAATAGTGTTTGATTGTGTGGGTGTTTATTATCCGGTTACGTTTGAACCACCTCCTGGAGATGTTATCGGTGTTACGAATGTGCAGTTAAGGAGCGAATTGATGAATGTTATGAAGGGGTGTGATGAAAGTTGGGGGGTTGTGGTGGAGAGGATTGAGGAGGGGGAGGGCGAAGAGAAGGTTAAGGGGGTGGAGGATTTGAGGGGGTTGGTGGGGGAAGGGTTGAGGGGGGAGGTGGAGGAGTTTAGGGAGGTGAGAGGGGAGGGAGGAGTGAAGCGACGAATATTTACGAATGGACATTCTATACTAACTCGCGTCGCTCATCGGCTCACTTCGCTTGCCGCTCCTTGACAGTGCGTTCTGAATTGTTACGATGTTTTTTTTAGGGAGACTGAAGGATTGGAAATTTTAGAAGACCTCATCGTAACCGTCGCGAAGATCATCGAGAGGACCGACGACCGAAAGTGGAGGATTGGTTTTATTGAACAAACGGTAAAGTATTTGAAAGGAACGGTTCTGGAAAATCCGGAGAGTTTGAACGCGAGGAGGTGAGAAATTAAGATAACCAACGCCTAGCGAGGAGCGAATACGACAATTACTCTCTAAACTAACTCGTCGCTTCGCTCCTCGGGCTTCGCCCTCGCCTCACTAATGCTCCTCGCTACGCTCATCGCAGTGGGATAAGGTTGCTGGCGTGTTTGGCTCGGGGAGGGGGGACGTGTTTGAGTATTGTGATGGATGGGGTTGCGTCTGAGTTGATTGAAATGTGTGGAGGGGAGGACGTGAAGAGGGGCAAGGCGTGCGCGGGAGGGTTGGGTTTGATTTTTGAGGGGGGGAAGGGGGAGCTGATTATTAGCCCAAACCCGGTAGCACCCTACGCCGAATCAGCCTACACAGCCTTCCTCAACCTTACGACCGACTCCCACGTCGAAGGCGTTATCTCCATGCTTTCCCTCCTCTGTTCTCCCCCTGAATCCGTCATCTCTTTACCCCAAGTTCTCGAATACACCAACGTCCTCATCTCAATGATGGAGGAGGACGAAGGGGATGATTTCAAGAGAGCCTGCGGGTTTTGTCTGGGTTCTGTGCTCGGTTTAAAAATGTACTCGAGCATTACATCTGAACTCCTACCTTCGTTGATCGTTAAATCGTTAACTTCCACGTACATACTTAAGGCTTTGTGTAAGGCGAGTAAGGAAAGCCGCGCCGTTACGGGCGTAGTTGGAGTGGAGGTTGTGAAGAGGGTGTGCGAAGGGTTGAGGGAGGGAAAGGAAGGAGGGGTGGACGCGTTACTTTTTTAGTTGAGGTGAGAATATATAAGTTAACGTTAACACGTGTCGTTTATCGTTCGTTCGTTTCTAATACAACGCACTCACAGGAGGGAGGAGATAACGTTATTAACCTCTTTAACGAAACGAACGAAGAGAATGAAGAAAACTCAGACCTAAATCTCCTAGGTGAGTAACTGCGAGGACGAAGCCCAGTGAGGAGAAAAGCGACGAAGATGTGTCACTTTCACTCCTCGCATTAAGAACACTTCTCTAAACTAACACGATCCACACCTCGTTAATGCTCCTCACTACGCTCGTCGCAGAAATCGTCAAATCCCTCTGCAAAATAAACCCCTCCCCCGAGAAAGAAACCCTCCGCAACCAAATCTGTCTATCATCCATACCCAATCTAATCAAGGTTTTCAAGACCGTCATGAAACCTAGTAAACTTTTGGACGAGGTGGAGTATTTCGAGAGCGTTATTAAAGAAGGCGAGAAGCAGGGAGGAGCGAAGCGACGAGCTGGGAATTTGTTAATTCCGCGAGTTACGATACTAGAAGCATTTTATACTAACTCGTCGCTTCGTTCCTTGCTCGGGCTTCGTCCTCGGCTCGCTTCGCTCCCCCCTCCCTCCGTCGCCCGTCGCAGATGATCCGTTAAATCGGAAAAGGCTTAATATTGCGTTGCCGTTGTTCACGGCTAGTTTAAATACCTTGGAGGTTGGGGAGGGAGAACCCATTTTAAACGATAAGCTGATTGAGTTGGTTAAGCCACTGTGCAAGATATCGAGGAGTTTGAGTTATAGTCTAGAAGTCAGGACATCGGCGAGCGAGGGGTTGATGAGGATTGTCAAGGGGACGTCGATTGAGGCGGAGTTTTTGAAGGAGGTGAGAAGCTGCGAGGAGCGAAACGACGAGCTGGGAATACGACAATCAAGGTCGTAGTTCGTCGGCGCTAGTAGCTCTAGTCTAAACACACAAGTCGCTTTCGTCGCTACGTATTTCTAATTCATAAACAACAATCTTCACGCAACTCGCTACGCTCGTCGCAGGTGGTCGTGGAGGTTGTGTTGGGTTTGGGGGAGAAGGGGAGAGGGGGGGATTGGGTGGAGAAGTTGGGGAACGATGTTAGGCTTTTGGCGAGGATTGGTGGATGTGAGTTTGTGGTGACGCAGCTACTGAGCGCAGAGTGTATGTGTAGGCTCAGATTTGTACTAACAGTCACTAACATTCGTTTCTCGTCTACAGCCGCAGCGTGTAAAGGAGGTGAAGGGGGCGTAGTCGGCGACGAAGTCGTTAAAACGCTAACCTCGTTAACCTGCGAAGGGGAGAATTTGAAGTCAAGAGTCATTGGAGGGGAAGGTCTGGGCGAGTTCATGAGAAGCGAAGGCGGGGGACCGTTTTGGAGGCAGAGAGCGGCCAGCATCGCGCTGCCGAAGATTCTGGAGAATATTGAGGCGGGAATGGCGGGAGAGGGAGGAGGGGAAGGGGGAGAAGTGAAATCCGACCACGAGAAATGCTTTGGTAGCATCATTGCAGCAGGACACTTCGCCCAGAGTTTGCCCGTCAAGGTCGTGAGCAAGAACAACTCCAGAAGCACTTCACTTAACTTGATACAATGTTTGATGGCTGGGCTTGTTTTGGCTGAGAAGAGGAAGGGCATGGGAGAAGTTTGGGAGGACGGAGCGTGGGAGGTAGTGGTTAATTCTGCAATGGTTTCGTTTCAACGCCTAACGAGAGAGGTGGGGGAGGACATTGAGGGCGTCGAGAACTATTATGGGACATTGTTCCCAACTCTGCTCCACTTCTCTCTCCGTCACTCGTTCTCAACCTCCGCGAACATTCTTGCCTTGGATTGTCTTAAGAATATTGCGGAGAACGGGACATTCGCGAAGATCAAAAAGAACATTATTTTGGTTTTCCACAGGCTTGGGCTGGTGTTAAATCATCCGAGAAGGGAGGTTAGGATGAAGGCTGTGGAGATCCGCAATATCTTTATTTTGCTTGATAGGAAGAATTAAGAAGGAGTTGTGATAGGAAGAAGGGTGGGGCGGGGGGCTAAGCGAGTGTGGGAGGGGTGCTAGAAATCAAGTTAACTATTTTGAACTCGAAATTTGCGAAGATAGTTTTAGGATTTAACTATTACTGTTATGTATATGTTAACGTTAATGTTAATGTTAATGTTAATGTTAATGTTAATGTTAATGTTAATGTTAATGTTAATGTTAATGTTAATGTTAATGTTAATGTTAATGTTCATGTTAATGTTAATGTTAATGTTAATGTTAATGTTAATGTTAATGTTAATGTTAATGTTAATGTTAATGTTAACGATAGGGTTATGGTTATGGTTATTGTTATTGTTATGGTTATGGTTATGGTTATGGTTATGGTTATGGTTATGGTTATGGTTATGGTTATGGTTATGGTTATGGTTATGGTTATGGTTATGGTTATG
>BLQM01000219.1:0-13829 GCA_012489335.1 Triparma laevis f. inornata
CTAACCCTAACCCTAACCCTAACCCTAACCCTAACCCTAACCCTAACCCTAACCCTAACCCTAACCCTAACCCATAACCATAACCCTAACCATAACCCTAACCATAACCCTAACCCTAACCCTAACCCTAACCCTAACCCTAACCCTCTCTCCAACTTCTTCACCACAACCATAACCATAACCATAACCATAACCATATCTCAAATACAAATAATTTACATGTCAAATTTCGCAACAACAAAAGGCTCTCAAACTATGTTATGCTTACGCTAAAGCTGTATGCGCTCCCACTCTAACTCGTAACCCTCGCATAAACTTGAAAGTCGCCTTCGCTCCTCCCTCTCTTGCCTTTTTCACCGTCTTTTTTAATTTTTTAAGAACAATAACCTCCTCGTTAATGCTCAGCAGCAAGTCTCCGGGGGCGATCGTCTTCTTCTCGGCCCTGCTATCTTCCTTCACAGTCGAAACCTCCGGCAGCGGCTTCTCCATGCTTATCTTCCCTCCCACTAACCCGTGCTGTTTTGCCTCTTCCAAATTATCCTCGCTGCAGGCCCTCAAAGTGAAGCCCAGGCTGCCTTCCCCCTCGAAAACGACCTCGTAGCTCTTGTCCTTCGTGTCGTCCCTAAGCCCCTTCCTCTTCAACTCCACCGCCCTCTCTGCCTTCATTTTCTTCACCCTCCGCCTTGCGATCGCCCCCTTCATCATCCTGCGCAGCAACAGCGACGCCTTTGCTGTGGCGTCTCTCTTCGCCCTCATCTCGGCAGCCCTCGACTTGTTCTCCCAGTAGTTGCCCTCCTTGAATTGCTGGCGGATTGACCTCCCCCTGTACAGGCTCTGGATGTTGGTCGCGGCACTGTTCTCCTGCACCATCATCACCAGATAGCCCATCCTCTCAACGATCTCAGCGTCGTAGTTGTCCATGAGTTCATTGAAGCGTGGGCTCTCCGCGTGATTGATGAGGTCGCCGGAGGGCGTGATCTCCGGGAGCTTGTAGTCCTTGTCGTGGAAGTTGAAGAGCAGAGGTAGCTTCGACGAACCCTGCGACGACGATGAAGACCAGCGGGGTTAAAATTGGTTCAATTTGCGGGCTTCGTCCATCCGTCCTCCACTCGTCACGCCTCACCTGCCTGGGGGAGCTGACCACCCCCGACCCCTCCTCGCCCACATCCTCATCGTCCGCAAACGTACTCGCGTCGATGTCAGGGATCAAGCCCTTCTCCCTATAATACTTGAACCTCTCCATGAGCTGCGACGTTAATATGTGGTTCCGGTTCTGCCTCAGCTTCTTCAAGCACGCCGCAACGTCGCCCTCGAAGTAAACGAGCTTCTGCCTCTGCAGGACCAAAATGTCGACGCAGAAGAGCGCGCAGCAACTATTCCTCCAGCCGTACAAAAAGTTGTGGTCCCAGACGAACGCGAGCTGCGTGGAGTTCAGCAAACTGCGGCGAGCGAAGCGAACGTGTGTTGGCAGTGGAGATAGTAGTAACGAAGGAGCCCTGGCGATCCAATAGCATACCATTCCAACTCGTCTCCTCGCTCTCGTAGTGGAAACGAAGAAGCATTCGATCCAATATCGTCGTGCATTCCAACTCGTCGCTTCGCTCCTCGCTGTCGTCTCCCCCCCCCCCTACTCACCTAACGAAGCAGATGTCAACCATCTCCCTGAACAATGCCTCGATCTTCTTCTCCCCATCGTTGAACGCCGCCTCGTGCTGCGCCTCACTCGCCGGCCTGTTCTTAACAAACGTCTCCGCCAGGTGCTGATGCAACACCGGATCGAGCGACATCAGCAGACTCTGCGCCGCAGCAGCAACCTCGCTCGTAGGGAGACTCATGTGCCTGCTGAAGAACTCCCCGAACAAACCGCACATCTCGTACTCGTCCGCCGCCTTGAACTGCCAAATAAACGGTAACAAAGTATACGACATCTGCAGACTATTCTTCCCCGTCATGGTATAAAACATATTCAGTACCCTGACGAGCGGCGAGCGAAGCGAGCATGTTAGGTGTCGATAGCTCAACTCGTCACTTCGCTCCTCATGTCTCCTCATCCCTCCCTCAATCGTAATAATATTCCCAGCTCTTCCTTATATCGCTCCTCCTCGCTTCGTTCTCACCTCCTCGCGAACTCGAAAATCACCCCTTCGTTCTCCTCATCCATACTCTCTTCGATCGCCGTCTTTAGAGAATGGCTAAGCAAAAAATTTATACTCGTGAAAGTAGGATCCTCAATATTCTTCTCCGCGGCAGCATTAACAACCACTGCGACAAGCGTAGCGAGGAGCCTCGGACGAACGCCCGAGTCGCGAAGCTCCGAGTTAGTGTATAATGTTTATTAATGCTCGTCGCTTCGCTCCTCTTGTAACTCTCTGAATAACCGCATTCCCAGTCTCGTCGCTTTATCGCTCCTCTTGTTCGCTCACCCGTCCTAAAATCCCTCCCGCCCAATCTCAAATGAATTTCATAAGCATACCTCCTCAAACTCCCAGGCCATATCCTCCCCACGACCTTATTAAAAACAACCAACGGTACCCTCTCCAAAAACCCTTCCCCACAAAAATAATCCATAATTTCGAAAGGAACTGACTTCGGATGTATTTGAAAGGCTGCACCTTTTAGGAGAGATGTTAGAGCGGAGCCTACTTCGTTATAACACTCGACCCGATTTTCTTTCCTTCTCCCAGTTAAATGTAAAGGTATTAAAGGTCCAGCTGAATGTGAACTAGTTGTTCTTCTTCTTATCTCATCTTCTTGTAGGTCCAAGCTTAACTTCTTGGACGCCTTGAAAGTATTTAATTCATTCTCGTATGTGCTTCTTAAGGTTTTTTGAAATTCTGTAACTGTTGGATCTTTTATTAACTCCGCTTCTTTCGCGGATTTAACAATATACTCCGTTAAAATATCCTTGAATTCCTCGATCAATTTCATTTTAACATCGTTCGTCATGAACGGTTTTTCTAATATTTGAGGTGTATCAACCATCCCACTGAAATGTTCTTTAACTAATCTCCTTCCAATAACCTCAAAAACTATTTGTCTTTGAGTAGGATGAGATGATACATGGGTTTTCAAAAAAGGGAGGATATGAATTGAGAAGAGAGTCGAGAGGAAGAGATCATCGAAAGAGGGAGTTAAGGTTAGGAGGAGATTAGCAGGGGACAGCCAGTTGAAGTCAACGGTGTGAGATGATGAGAGAGACATTGAGTGTGGTTTATTGGTGGAGTGGTTGTAGATTAAGTAAGTGGGTGGCACTTATTGCGGTACGATAGTAATAACACACAGTGTCCTAATGTTTTAACAAGGGTCTTGACCGCCTGTCCAGAAACAATTGGATTAAAAATTGACTCTAATAACAAACGACGAAGCTGCTATTCAAAATTCACAAGGATATCGATATCAAAATCCCCGATGAAACGCAAATAACGTTCTATCGTCTCAGTTTTAACACTCAATCAAGGACTTTAACTTTTCCAGAATGGATTTAAAGTACCCCCACTTAATTCAAAGTTGGAGGCCATTCCAACCCCGTCGCTCCTCCCAAAAAGTCCACCTTCACGCGCAATCTACCGCCACTGAATAATCCTACTATCTTCACAATTTTCGTACCTACAGCGTAAATAGTTTAAACACCGACGCCCCCTCAAATTAACCTGCCTGCTTAACCCCATCGCCATCCTCCCTTTAAACATCAACTATCAACGCCCTCCTCCCTACCTACCCCAACGCTGCAATGGCAATGCAACAACTCCCCCCCGGTTGGACCCTCTTGCGCGATCCGTCGTCCGATTCCCCTTATTACTATAATGAACAGACCTTCGCATCTTCATGGGAGCATCCCTCTACCTTGTCCTCTCAACAACAAGCTCTGCTCGTATCACCAACCGCCGTAGGCTCCGCTGCCACCAACCAGCCTTCCATCGACTACACCATAAATGGCACCAACCCCTCTTCCTCCTTCACCTCCCCTCAACATCCCTTAACTCCCTACAGTCAACCTCTCGAATCAATCCGTTCCCACTCTCAATACTCCCAACACTCCGATCAACATGCTGACTCAAACTGGGATGAATTCTACGACGAATCCACAAACGCTCCATACTACATCAACCGTTTAACGGGTGAAACGTCTTGGGAGCGTTTACGTTCTTCTCCGAATAAACGTACTCCGTTACAACCTTTAACGAATCAATATAATTCCGCCCATTCAAGTCCTAATAAATCTCTGATGATGATGTCACCTTCCAATCATCCCATTTTATCTCCTAATTCAGGTTACTCCGGAATTGATCCTAACTGGACTGAATTCTGGGATAACGACTCTAGCCTTCCCTACTACGTACACAACTTAACCGGTGAAAGCAGTTGGACTCAACCTACACTTTCGCAAATTAATAATAGTAATAATGATAGTCCCTTCCCAACATCAACACCTCACCAACCATCTCCATCATTATCAACAGGAGAATGGGAAGAACTTTTTGACTATGATAACGGTCATACTTATTATTATAATTCAACAACCGGAGAATCAAGCTGGGAGAAACCTACATCATTTCGAAGTCCCACACGCGCCAGAAATGTTAATACACCCGTAACATTAAATTCAGCTAATACTCCACATACTTTGGGAACAGTAAAATCCGGTCTCAACGGTTTAATCTCTCCAGAACCTTCCGTCCTTTCAACTCGATCTCATGTTGGTGGATTAGTATCGAATTCTCCCATAAAACGCACCCGTCAAGACTTCCAATCAACTGCGAAGGAAGATAAAAAATGGAGGAAAGAAATTGACGTTGAATCAGGAGAAACTTATTATGTTAATAATAGAACTGAAGAGAGTCAATGGGATAGACCAATAAGTTTACCCGGAACATTCCGCGGTGATATTACACCTTCTCAGACTCCAAAACACTTCTCAACAGGTAAAAAAATAACACCAACGAACGTACAAGATCAATGGGAGAGTAGCATTGATGAGGTTACGGGGGAGAGGTTTTATACGAGTAAGGTTACGGGGGAGGCGCAGTGGGAGGTTCCGGAGGGGTTTGTTGAACCGAAGAGCCTTTTTAGTGAATTTAAGGTGAGAGGAAAAGTTAGGATGGATGCGGAACCGAGAACGGCATCGAAATATTATACGAAAATTTACACCAACGATGAGTTGAGATTCGCTTACAACTACCCGCTCGCTCTCTCTCCTTTGCAGAAACTGGATAAACCAACTTCAGCTGCAAGCAGTCTCCTCCGAAACATGAAAGGTGAAAAGCGATTAGGTTACTCCGAATCCCTCCGTTTCTCCACCGCAGCCGGCGACGATGACCTCAAGAAATTCAGGGAGAGGGAAGTCAAAAGAGAAAGTCAAGTTGAAACAGATGTTAGCGCTGGAATGTATGAGGGTGGAGCTTTGGGGTATATTTTAAGACAGAAGAAGGCAGCTGAAATGTTGCAGAAATATGTTAGAGGAAGAAAAGCTCGTCGTGAAATGAGACAGAGGCTTAAGGAGAAGGATACGTGGGTTAAAGAAAACGCGAAGAGGACGGGAGCGTATGATGATGTTTTTGATAGGTTGAGGAGTAGGGGAGCGAAGATTAGGACGTTAGACGTTTGGGAGCAGGTTAGTTTGAGATGCAAGACAACGAATATGATAATACAACAATTCTAACACCCCACCCTCCACCACCCCTTCACACACACAGTGGCTCGACAGCAGTGGTCGGATCTTCTACTACAACCCTCTGAACGCTCGAGGACAATGGGTCCCCCCTCTCTGCTTCGAGCGTGCACTTCAAGTCGAGGAGAGGAGCCAGCGAGGTGCACGCAACAGAGCTCTCAAGGAGGACGCGGCCATGAGGAAACTCGAACGGAACTGGGAGAATAGAACTGATGTGGAGGTTAAGTGGGAGAAGTTGGAGCTTATACAGAAGGATAAAATGGAGAACAACTGGAGGGGGAACAGCTGGATCAGGGGCATCGACAACCTTCGGATCAAGGACAGCTACAGCCGCGACGCTCTCGAGGTGGAGAGCTACAGGTATGTGTACCAGAACTTGAAGAAGACTGAAGGAAAAATCGACTCAGAGTTCGAGGAAATCGAGAAGGAGGCTCTGGAACGCAAGAGCCACCCCGTTGATGAACTCGCTGAAGAGCTAGCTCTCGACTCGGAAGATGAGCTCAACACTTCGCATGATATGAAGGAGGTTGAGGCTGACGGGAAAAAGTACGAACAAAAGAGGGAGCGATTCATCAACACGATTTCGAGGGGCGTTCAAGACGTGAACAACCCGGATATGCTTCGACGAGCTTTCGTACTTCGTCGTGGGTGGGGAAAGTGTCGGCATTTTATGCAGTTGGCTGATCCGGTTACTGGCTTCAAGTTCTATAAGAACAAGAAAACGTATGACTTTCAGTGGGAAAAGCCGCTGTTTTGGGACGAGGACGAGGATGAGGAACCGGAACAGGTATCCACGAGAAGGGGAAGTCGGGCTGGGCAGCGAAGAAGGAGCAAGTCCAAGAAAGGCGACGACAATGCGGAGGAAACCGTCAAGGAGCCGGTGAGAAACTGCGAGGATGAGATTCCCCCCAAAAACACCCAATCACTTCATACTAACATCCCCCATCAACAGGCAACGCCCCAGAAAATTGTACTCGGAATCATCGGTAAGAATCCCAAGAGCCAAACCGCCAAGCTCGCCAAAACCCGGCTCAACGTGCAGCACTTTGAGCCAACGGAAGAGGACCTACACCACACCACCGCCGCACAACAGCGCTCGCACCCGTCCATGACGCTCACGAACCTCCTCGAAAAGGCCTCCGTCAAGACCTTCTACAAGCCTCACGGCCGAGAGGAGGGCTGGCTCAGGGACGCCGTGATGGACATGTACTTGGACACCCAGGCCCACCGAAAGGGAGGAAGGAAGGAGCACGTCACGAGCAGCCTCCCACCAGTGGACAAGAAGAGCAGAAACCTTCGGTTCATGGAGGGCACCAGCAGCCACAGCAGGAGCGCCAGCGGAGGTGAGGAACTGCGAGGAGCGAAACGACAAGCTGGGAGTGCGTCAAATCCGCTCGTTATTCGTTTGCGCTAGTAGCTCCTGTCGAGATACCGACGCCACTATCTCCGCCACGCAATTCTAACTCGTTAACGCCAATCTTCATGCGACTCGCTACGCTCGTCGTAGAGTTCGAAAAGTGCGTTAAAATCCTCCTCGACCAACAGAAGGTGGACGAAGCAGATTCCCCCTATGGCGAAAGCCTGGGCATGGCGATGCGTTACTTGGAGTCGCTCCCTTCCGTCAACACACCGAGGATGGCGCTCAAAATGCGCAGGAGAACCAAACAAGGCTCCGCCCCCTCCTCCGGCACCGCGGGCCCTTTCCCCTTCTCGCACCCCTCGATCCACCAGCTCTCCCCCGCTCTCACTAGCATCAAAAACTTCGCTCGCGCTTACCTCCTCCACTCCAAGATCTCCTCGAGAGACTTGGCGGCGTTACTAGCAGGCGACAGGGCGAGCGCCCTCTCCTGCACTCAGTTCTTCGACCCCACTCCCACCCCTCACAGGATGGACATGGAAAACGACAGGCTCATGAGCTACGGCATCCCCGGCGGAACCAGTATGGTCCGCAGCGACACCACCCTCGGTGCTGGCCCGCACGCGACCCAGCGACTTGTGCAGCTCCGCGACCGTGGAATTCAGGTCAACGAGGTCGTGCTGGACGAGGACGATGACGCGTCTTCAGAGTGGGTCATCCTGATGAGCAAGGTGAGATACTGCGAGGAGCGAACGCGACGAGCTGGGAATACGACGATTGCGATCGAAAATGATGCGGCATAGTGAGCGAAGCGACGAGTAAAGTAGAGAACGCGTTGTCTATGAACGAAGACTCGTTGTCTATGAACTTGTTGCTTCGCTACTCTTAAAGTAGAGAACACGTTGTCTATGAACTCGTCGCTTCGCTCCTCGCCGGCAATAAGACGATTGCGATCGAAATGAGGCTCCATGCGAACGTTAAGAACACTCAACTAACTCGTCGCTTCGCTCCTTGCTTCCTTCGCTAATGCTTCTCACTACGCTCGTCGCAGAAGGGCCTCTGGAGCGGCAAGACGCTCCCCTCGCTACTCTTCAACCCCAGGAGGGTTGAGGGCGCCATCGACCCCACCTACTACAGAGGAAACAGAGGCAAGTCAAGTGCCCCCCACGGAAAAATCGCGCCCCCTCCTCCCCCGCCGCGGTTCCCCAACCCCTCCGCCGGCCGGGAGATTTACTTCCTCAACAAACAAAATTACAGCTGCCAGCCCGGAATTCCCGCGTCGATGCTCAAGGAAAAGACCAGCGACGACTGGAAGAAGACGGGGAGGGTCGCTCGCGTTGGCTACGGCAGCCAAGAGGTCGAGTACAATCAGTTCGTCAATTCGAAGCACGTTGTGTTGTACGCGATCAGGGACAAAACAGGCACCCTTGAATCTGGGCAGGCCTGGGAAGAAACAACAACCCCCGAGGATAACGACACACAACTGAGCCAGGACGAGCAGCCCCAGGACCTAACGCGAATTGACCCTCTGGGCCGCATCGTCTTTGACAACTTGCTGGAGGAGGGGTTGAAGAGCGCCTTCATGAGGCTGAACGATCTCAAGGGAAGCTCTGACGTGAGTGGCTTGGCTGGCGAAATCGCCAAGCTGTGCCGCCACAGGCAATTCAGGCACGCTGAGAAGGCCCTGAGGAACTTAAACGAGACGATTGGCATATCAATTGAGGCGGAAGGGGAGGAGAAAGTGGACGGGGAGGACGAAGGTGAGGCACCAAGAGGAGCGAAGCGACGAGCTCTGTGAATACGACAATAAAGGTCGTAATTAATCTGAGCTATTAGCTCCAGTCTAACGTCGATCGCTTCTAAAGTAACCACACAATTTTAACCCATCTACTCCAATCTTCACGCGACTCACTACGCTCGTCGCAGACCTTGACATGGAAATGGTCCAGCTCGCCGCGGCGATTACGATGCAGATTTGGTGGAAGGGCGCAAAGCAAAGGATGATCGCGAGGGGGAAAAAACTAGCCGAAAAGGCCAAGGGGCAGGACGACGAGGTGGAGGTGATTGTGACCAAGAGCGGGAACAAGATCTTGCAGATCAGGAGCGCGGCGGTGGAGGGCGGCGGAGGAGACATGGAGGGCATGAACTTGATGTCGGACCTGTTGGAGGAATCGGCAGTGAGCTTGAGTTTGGATCCCGACGTGACGGTTTTGGTTGACGCCGCATTTGATGAGCTGGTGAAGGAAGGGGTTGAGGGTGGTAATAATAATACCCCTGCGACATTGTTGTCGCAGATCAAGGTTTTGACGACCATCAATATATTATCAAATAAGAGGGATGGTGCTAACAGTAACAGTAACCCTGGTGGAGAGGGAACCCCCCTCGACAGACTCGCGGCACTGCTTCCCTTCGAAGGAAGCAAGGAAATGGACAGCTTGTTCAGGAACATTGACGACACCACCAAGTTTGACCGAGTCTTGTTCAGGAATTTATTCGCTTACACCAACAAGCTCATGAAGAAGAAGACCGGAGGAGGGCCTGAGAAAATCGTGGTTGTAACGACCACTGGTGGTGACCCCAACTGCATGCCGGCGGAGAAGACGCACATCGACTACGCCCTTTCGTCGAGGGTCAGTATTGCGAGGGCCTGGGCGCTGGTGGCCGCAGGGGACTCGCACGCAGCGGCCAGGGCGGCCAACACGGCCCTGCAGCACGTGCTCAAGGGCAGCAGGATGGCCAGCCAGACCGGATACGACGTGGAGGCTTTGATTCTGTTGAGCGAGCTCATCGGAGTCGGGCTGGGAGACGCGGCCGCCCAGGGCGAGGTGAGAAACTGCGAGGAGCGGAAGCGACGAGCTGGGAATGCGTTGATCCCGTTTGTTATGAGGCTCCATAAGGAGCGAAGCGATGAGCATTAAGGACATTTAATTCTAACTCGTCGCTTCGCTCCTCCACTTGCTAATGCTCGTCGCAGGTCTTGAACATCGCCGTCAAGTCCTTCCCGGACAACATCAGCGTGATGAACGCCTGCGGAACCTTCTTCGTGTCGCACTTGGACACTGTCGAGAGGACCGACGCGTACTCCAGAAACGCGGTCAAGTTCCTTGGCCGGTGCGTGGCCGTCGCGGACAAGGCCGCGCAGGAGGCTGGCGGAAAGGGCTACATGGTTTACGACAGGGCCCTTAGCCTGTACAATTTGTCTGCTTTCGAGCTGGCTCACAACCACAGCGTCTTCCAGGGCGAGATCTGGGAGGAGGTCGGCAGCAAGGACAGCGACAATTACAGCGTGCCGTTGGTCGCCATCGAGAGGAAGCTCAGGCAGGCCATCAGTTTGCTCGCCCCGAGTTTGGAGAAATCGGGACAAATGGTCAAGGTCCTGTACAGCAAGCTGAACTTTCTACTGGCCAAGATTCTTCACACGTACAAGGGCAGCGGGAGCGGGCAGACGGCGAAGTACACGCGAGCCGAGGCGAGCAGAATGTACGATGCCGCTGCGCACTGGGGCTCGAGGAGTTTGGGCGTTGCCGAAGGTTTCGAAGGAGGTGAGGACGGCACCACGAGGGCTATATTATCTCGGACTATCTCCACACACTAACACGCTTGCTGCGCTCGCTTCCCTCACCGCTTACCGACAGACGTCAGCATTGGCATCCACAGGGCCGCCCTCTTGGTGAACGAAAACAAGATCGTGGAGTCCGAGGACGCGTTCCTCGCTGCCTTGTACGGGGAAAGGCACTACGTTGGACCTAGCTGCGCCGGCGCGTGGCTGGTGTTCGGAGCGTTCTTGGAGGAGAAGAGGGGAGATTTGGAGGGGGCTTTGAACGCGTACAGAACGAGCATGAAGATGGCAGGAAAGGGGAAGGAAGGGGGCACCGTTGCGAAGCTGGCTCTGAGCCAGCTGGAAGAGCTGGTGAGAGCGGACAGTAGCGAAGGCTTTAAGTTTTTACAAGGCGCGCTGAGCTGCGCGAGGGTTGAGGGCGGCAAGGTCGGGGTTGGGGCCTTGGTTTCCGCCGCGCAGTACAGTTCAGAGGTCGACGGCGACGTGGTGACGAGTTCGCAGCTTTTGGAGAAGGCGTTGGAGAGCGAACAACATTTCGGGCCGGCCCTTCGCTGGCAGGGATTGCTGCTCGCGAGGGCGGGGCTGTACGATGACGCGCTGTCCAAATTGCTGTCTAGCTGCAAGTGGTCCCCCGACGGTCGACTTTACTCCCCCGGTTTACGCTGCGCCGCAATGCTAACCTGCTGCCGAGCCGTCGAGGCGGAGTCTGCCGCCGCTCGCGAAGGCAAGCTCGAAATGGAAGGCTACGAAGACGTCGCAGCAGGCGTGAGGAAAGCCGTTGGAAAAGCGAAACACTTGCTGGCCAAGGTCGTTAGCGCAGAGCCGAACTGCAGGTGGACCAATCTCGCCTGCGGGCTTTTACAGCTCTGCCACAGTTTGAACTCCCGCCGGGCTGAGCAATTCCTAACCGCTGCAACCGTTAAAGCCGTCGGTGATGGCAGCAGTAGCGGTAAATTCGGATTTTCGCCTAGCGAGGCGTTAGGTAGTATAATTCCAGCAGAAGCCTTCCGAACCTTGGCTCGGCTTCAGGATTGGAAGGGCGATAAAATGAGCGCGGTGGGGCTGTGGAAAAGGTGTTTGGTCGCGTATCCGGGCGATCGCATGGCGACGGCGGGTTTGGCTACGACGATGTGGGGGATTTTAAAGGCTGGATGGAGCGGGGATGAAGAGGAGCTCACTGACTTGGGCCTGGACCTGCTAGACGATTGGAAGAGCGGCTTATTACAAAGGTGCGGCACTGCGAGGACGAAGCCCAGCGAGGAGCGAAGCGACGAGCTGAGAATGAAGTACGCTAGTACAATGGCGCACCACCCAATTCTAACCCGTCAACTCCAATCTTCACGCAACTCGCTACGCTCGTTGCAGCATCGGCGACCTCTTCGCCGCCGCCGTCGGCTCCGTCTCCTCCGGCTCCGGTTCCCACTTAATGTGCACCGGTCCCGTCCCCCCCGAGTGCCACGCTCTCTACGCGGCCTACCTCCAAGACGAACTGAAAGACTACTCAGGCGCATTAATCCAACTCCAAAAATCATGCAAAGCCTGGAAAGTCTCCCTCGAATCAAGAGAAGAACAGAAGGAAAACGGCGCTGAAAAACCCAAAGGCCTGTTCGTAGGGTGCAGCTGTGACGTTCCCTCCAGCGTTTTATACCGTTTAGGCAGATGCAGCGAGAAAAAAGGCGACCTAGCGGCTGCCGAAAAATTCTACACCTGGTGCCTCGAAGTTCCCACCGGGGACGCTCACGCTCGTTCCGGGTTGATCAACGTTTTATCTTGGAGTTTGCGGGATAACAACGTGAGCAGACGGAAATATTTGGGCTTTAAAAGGAGGAGGAAAAAATGGGTTGCCCTAGGTGGAGGTGATGGAGCTGATAGAGAGTATGAGTTGGCTTTAGAAGAGGGTTTGGCGTTTACGGCGAGAGCTTATATGCTGCATAGTAGGGTTTTGAAGTATGCGAGGTTGAGGGTTGCGGAGGTTGGAGCGGAGGAGGCTTTTGGAGGGGAGGATGGTGGTGTGTTGGTGAGCTTGGTTGAGAGGGGGTGGGAGGGGAGAATGCTGGGGAAGTTCGCTAGTAGGGACAAGTGGCAAAGTAACATTGTATAATAATAGAATAGAGTGTGTTGGAACGTTGTTGATTTTCATTATAAAATATATTGGTTTTAGATAGATCGTCATTTATTCCGCTTTTACTTGACACTCTCTCTTATCCTCCACAACTTCTGACTAACCGTATCCCTAACCGTACTATCCCAAGCATTAACCTCCTTCCCATACTTCTCCTTACTCATAACCTTCAAACTCGTCGGATGCACCGCATCCACCAAATCCGGCGGATGCATCTGCCCCAACGCCTCCCTCTTCGGCGGCGCGTACTGACTAGGTAAACCCCCACAGGCGAATATATCGGCGTCGCGGTATTCCATGGTGGAGGCGGGGTATTCTTTGGAGGCGATCATACGCATGGTGTCGGAGTCGACGGCGCGTTTGGAGGGAACCCAGAACTTGTCGCCGAGGGATTGACCGAACCAGTTGGAGGTTAGGTTGGCGTTGTTTGTGGTGAGTTTTAGGGCTTTTACGGAGGAACGCATTCGGGGTTGACGGTCAGTGCCTCTGTTTTGGGCGAAAGGGGTGGGAAGGGTAAGGTGGGGCGGGTTGGGGTTAGAGAGGAGAATTAAATATATTAATAAATAAATAGTTTGGAGCCAGGCTTCACTTGTCATTTACCTGTTGCTAGCTCTCCTAGGAGGTACCCAATCATCCGCCACATTCGTGAACTTCTGCGTCTTCACGTTGAAGTCATCCCCTCCGGACGTCATCTTGGGAGGAGCCATGACGGTGTCGGGGACGGTGAAGTCAAAATCTGGGGCTGAAAGGAAGGAGAGGAGGGGGAGACGACGAGCAGTTAAGGAATGGGGAGAGGGCAGGGAAATAGAAGAAGAGGGGGTTAGCGAATTAGTTTGACACGTTGAGACATTTACTCGGGTCGCTGACCTTTCGCTTCTTGCTTCGAATCGGCCATAATTGTGATAGGCTGAATAAATGAAATAGTCCTGGAAATGATATCGGTTGGGAAATGGACCCTCCACATATACCAATTTTTTGAGGCTCTTGGTTAATTATTTCACCACCACAAATACCCATCCTCTCGTTCATAAAATAATAAGCCACCCACTTAAACCATCACCCCTACCGATCCCCTCAATATTCTCCAAACCTTAATCAAACCCTCTTAACCCCTCCCCCCCTC